>JAFBMS010000049.1:2845000-3136885 GCA_019788955.1 Albula glossodonta
GACGCAATATTGCTAATGCTATATATCACTCTTGTTATTGTTGTCATTATTGTCAGCTGTGCTGAGAACTTCATCTCCCAGAGGGCAACGTAATAAACAAACACATACGGGCAGCGTTTTTGAAACCATAGGAAGTTATGCTGTAAAAGCTGATATTTGCTTAGATTGCAGTAAAAGAGACACAGGGGGAACCACCGGATAATCCGTTTCAGGAATACCTGTGAGGAAGCTGTTCCACAGAACATACCCCCAGACATGGGTTTATCAAAGTTATATTATTTGGATTTGCTACATACAAATGCAATGTGGGTTTACTAGGTTGGTTTAAATGTGGAAAATATCCATACTCTGAGTATTGTGTAGGACACCCGTAAGCCACATATGTGTGTGTGTGTGTGTGTGTGTGTGTGTGTGTGTGTGTGTGTGTGTGTGTGTGTGTGTGATATTAGGACAGTCTCTTTTAGACACAAACCTCTAATAATTTCACCTTCCTGATATTTACTCAATAGTTTCTTTCAATTTAAAAGAATCACTTCAGGAGTGTAAATTCATTTATTGCTTTGAAAAAACATGCATTAACTGTTCCCATATCAAAATAGCGTGACACATTCTTTATTCGGGAGGGTGAGACATTAAAATGTTCCACCTCTGTGCTAGGACGGAAATAACGGCTAGGTGCAATTCCAGCAATCTTGTCTTTTCAGCTGAAAACTGGAAGCAGAGATTCGCAGCATGACTTCTATCCCACCTATATTCAGAAATCCATTTCCTTTTATTGCATGAAACATAGTACTACACTTAAGATTCATCTGTCTTTGCAGGGACAGATCTGAATAGCAGTTGCTTTAACTTCTCTGCAGGTTGTCAGTCTTTTTGCCTCAATGTGGGTTAGGGAGGAATGGATTGTGGGATTTTTGGAATTAAAATACTGCAAATAGCTAGTCTGTTGTAGGCTGGCAAAAGAAATCGATGTTTCAGTCCAACCATTTATTTATAAATATGTAGCTTAGGTATTATTAACTGTACGATAATGAACAGTATCTGAGGTATACAGCTCTTGAATTATTTGTGCGCCTTGTCACTTTCAAATATGTGATAATATTACTTCTTAGACACTTTGTTTTTGGATATTTCACATTATATTAACACATGAAGCTTGAATGTATCACATTTCAACACGCAGTGCCACATCTGAACAGACATATTTATGTTTATATGCAAACATATGACATAACTTGCACCATTTTTGTTTTCACATGTGAAAAAATTCATTTCACCTGTGACATACATGAAAACGGAATGTCTGGAAAACAATCATGGTATTTGCAGTTTCACAAAAGGGATGCAGAAGGGAGAAAGGCGCATTTTAGAGATGAGAGCTGTGTTTTAATTTTTAATGAGAAATGAAAATGAAAATTAATGGGATTACATTGATACAATGTAATTCCTTTGTTAACTAGTCTGTATCTATTTGGGAAATTATTAGACATTATTGACTATACAGCTGAAAGAGGCCAGCCAAGAGGCTGAAAAAAGTGCAAATTGATCGGTGCAAGAATTTATTTGGTTTGCCTATCCATGCAAAGCAGTAATGAATACAAAGATTCACTGTTCCTTCATAAGACAGAAAACTTAATAATGCAGCACTTTTACCTCATAATTTAGAATACTGTTACAAAACTGGACTTTTCCTTCATAAGATAGAATGCTGCTAAAATGCAGGACTTTCCCCTCATAATACGGAATACCGTTACAATGCAGGACTTTCCCCTCATAATGTAGAATATGGTTACTATGCAGCGCTTACACCTTATAGCAAACAACTTGATTTTGAATTAATTTGACCCTCTAATGTTGCATTGAGTAGTATGCTGACAGTCAGTAGCAGGGTATCCAAGCTCCTCTGCCTGTGAAGAAAACAGAGAGATGGCCCTTGCACAGCTTTGATTGGGAGCGAGGCACTGTTGCCAGAGTAACACAATCCCAAGGTGAAGTCTAAATTGTAGAGCCTGTTTACGCTCACCTGCCGACAGCAACCGAGTCTCGTGAGTACCCTTATCACATTTACACATGGCGAGGAACAGACGGGCATTTGTTTAATTTTAGTTTACCCGATTGGGGCCTCGGTAAAAACTGCACACGCATCAACAAGCAAGCCAGCTTTTTTTTTTCTTCCCGTAGTTTAAAAAACAATAACAAAAAAGTTTTTGACCTGACAGCCAAAGGCAACACAAACGTGGTGAGATTAATCCGTCGCCGCTAAGGGGTGGGCCAAAGCTGCAGGCTACAGGAACCGTCCTGGGCCTTCAGAAGCGCCCGGCTCATTAATGGGTTCAAATGCCCCTTCGCTGCGGTCCTTGCGTTCTGACTCATGCAAGAGTTTGATAATGGACCAATTGAAACAAATGAATGCGGGGCAAGATAAATGAATCTGTCCGGGCTTATGACATTGCGCACATTTGATTTATTGTGGCTCTGGAGCCGGGAAAAGACGGGCCATTCTTTCCGATGTCACAACTCAGAACGTGCCACAGAGCTGACTCTTCGGAGTTGGGTTGCGTGCGCACTTTCGACCTCCGCAACGTCCAGTGTTTTGCAGGACGGGAAGCTTTACGCTGACTCAGAGGAAAGCAAATATTAGACCAGTAAGATGTGGACTCATGTTTGTGTCATGAATGGGACAAATTGCATCCTGTTTGTCAAACTGAATTTTTCAAAAAGTTTGAAAATATACATTTTCACAAGCTGAGATATTTTCCAGAAAACGGCATATGACGTCAGTATGAAGTGTCATAGAATGCTTTGCATTTCTACAAATTGTAAAAAGAAAGTATATCACAATGATACTAATAAAATGGTAAATTAGAAAAAAAAAATATGTGTTCCCTGCCTTAAGATCAAGAGGAGATGTTTCAGGTTACAGTTTCACAAACGTGTATAACTTGTACCTCAAGATCATTTTAGCCCCTTTAAGAAGTGCCCGTGAAGGTCAAAATTTAAAATAATCCAGTGCACTTGGCAACAATTGTTCGCCAGTGGTTTCTTATCCAGAGTGATGGTCGTCTACAATTACAGTACTGACTTGTTCCATATAGTCTCTGTGTATTGCATTATAGGTGTATTCGCCAGTTACACAATAAAAATAATGTAATAACTTACTGCATTTCATTTTATTTATAATACAGAAATGCATGCATTTAACTTGACATATAGATTCGTAGTATAGTCTTTTAATCTAATAATTCTACAGGGACGAGTACAGTACTTACTGAGCACTCAACTTTTTTCACTGCTTCACCGACATGGTCTGAACTAACGACAGAGGACAGGTGCACGTGCACGGGAATTGGCCTAGTGTAACTTCTTAATTAAAAAAAAAACGTGTTTCATGTGTATTTGCAGGCATTTCCAGCTGATATTCAATAGCTGAGAGAAGGCACTGACGTTCGCACTTGGGATTGGATACGTGATAGTAGCCAAATTAGTGACAATTACGAATTAAAGCCAGAAGGCCCTCTAACCTCAGGTGACAACTTTTCAATTTGAGTCACATAATCCAAGAAACCCAAGTAGAAACCAAACAATCATTATATGGTTGTTTACAGAATTTCGTATTGAAGATGGTGATACAATACAGCTACGAACGCTTCCCTAAGAGTAATAGACGAGTATAGACTAAAATAAATCCAGAGTAAAACGACACCCATGTATGTAATCTAAAATTATGAAAGTGAGCACCTGGGGTCAATCGAGATCTGGCAGGCATGAGTAATCATTAATATAGTTATTATAATGATAATACGCATTAAAACTATTCATACTTTTCATTGACACGTTACCTCACTGTTTTATGATCGATGATAATTCATATTTATGATTTTATTTTTGTTTAGAAAACGATGCATGACTCCAGCACCCGTTCGCGGGTTACAAAGGTGGCAATTTACATTAAAAACCGCTCAATCATGATGTGCGACGCCCCAATCTGTCAAGCTGGTCCTTAATCGTTTAATTCCGGTGAACCTCCACACAGACATAAACACAAAGCTTGCTGTATTTTGGCAGTGCATGCGGGGTAGTCTAGCTCTGGACGTCCGTGAGTCCTAAATACACAGCGATACACGCCTTCGGGTCCCGCAGGCCTTCATAGCCTCGGGCGCCGAGCATTTTAAAGCGCAGAGACGGGGGTATCTGCTAATGACACTGACCCTGACATCCCCAACAGCTATTCAGTCCAGTCGCAATAACAACCAAGCAGCTGATATATGAGACTACAGCTAATAATTGTCAATTACTGATGCGGAAAATCATACCGGAACGCTAAATAAAACCTGCCCACTCGCCCCCACCCCCACTGGCACCAGCAACGCCGCCAAACTTGGATACAAGAGTTGGAACGCATTTACTCATATGCAGTATTAATATAGCTAAAAACACAGTTGCTTTAACACAGTAACGATTGCCTATGTTAAATCATACATTTTTATTTAGTAATTAAATAAGGACCATATCCTACGCTTATGTATATGTATGTGTATAGGGGTTTTTTTTTCCAAATAGAAAACACGCCTCAATAATATTACTCGTTCCTTTCTAATGGTAACGATAGCATCACATCATCGATGCAGGAGATGGAACGATGACAGGAGACTCCGTTGAGAAATTAATTCTATTTTATTTTGGACAATTTTATGAATCAGATTCGCGAATACTGGCGAGAGATTTAATGATGGTAATTTTTTTTATCTTATTTCAGACCGGTCGATGGCATTTTTCTGTTAATGTCGACTTAGAGCTTGAAGTAATTTAGTAATTGATTCAAAGCGAGGCAGCCTGCCAGTTGCGGACTTGCTTTTCAGAGTAATATGTTTGCTAATTTTATCCTCGGGAATGGGATTATTATGTTAATCTTGCTCTCTGTGCCTAACCTCGTGGTCACTTGGGAGGTACTGACGTAAGGCTATGACTGCGCGCAAACCTTCAAGAGTCCAGCATTCCTTCAGTCGACACGACTTGGCAGGTGTTACAGAGGTAAATAGGCTAACTACACTTTTTTTTTTTTTTGCCTGGACAACAGTTTTACGGTACGTACTCGTTGAGAAGGTTGCAGGTATTCATTGAGATCTTAAGAAAGAAAAAAAAAAACTTGATTATAACTTCAACAAATCATCGTCATCACCAAGTCCATTTTATACAAGGTAGAATAGGGCGGTATGCTGCTCTTGGAGACTGTTATGACTCCATCGGTAGCAATATGAAATAACATTTATATATATATATATATACTTATTTTACATTTCACCTGCGACTCTACAATAGGTCAAATTGTGGAATAAGCCCATTTACAATCGTGCAAGAATTTAATAATAGGGTATCAATGTGTCATTAGTCTTGAGGGTGTCATTAGTAAGATACGCAGTATTATATTATAAACTTCCATAGTAGTAGTGCTACTACTAATAATAATTATAATAACAATAATAATAATCATAGTAAACGTATATCGTATGAATAAGTACTTTCTTCTCCTTCTTCTTCTTATTATTATTAATATTTTTACCTCAATCATGAATCTGCCATTATTGCCGATGTTGTTTAACATATCACATTATTTAAATTGTAGAACATTGAATTATATTTTGTTTTATTTCTTGCTGTTTGCCGGCTGTTTGCGGATTTCACTAAGAAGGGAAAGGGTTTACACTAATTCAATTTTCCTTCCCCCTCATCTTCTTCTGGGGCAGATGTCACTTTACATCTGTGCGTCTCCTCAAACACCCTGTTTTCCGACCTCTAGCAGATGCTTCCCCGTAAGAAGCTCGACAGGAGAGACTGCGACAACTTCTAAAAATTAAGTTTTCTGGAGGCATGTTGAGTTCCACGTGCATACAATATTGACCTTAATGATTGATGTCTTTATCTTATGTGATAACTAGCTCCCAAAATACGAATATTTCCTCAGAAGGAAGCTGTAAGAGAGTTTACACAGCGTTAGAAGGCGTGTTTCTCTTTTTAAATAACCTGAAGTGTATTTGTGTTCCTGACGTATCACGAGACCTTTTCAGTTATCTTCTCTTCCGGGTTCAAGTCGTTCGAATTATTGCAAACAAATTGATAATGAGTGAGAAAAATACATTGTCATCCGTCTTATTTTACTCTGCAAACATAACGTACTTTATCAGTGGGCAAATGAAAGCTAACCGGTAAACGAAAAAAAAAAAAGGTCTGTAGTGATAAAAAATATCAGGAATGCCTAACTAGCGAATTCATTCAAATGACAAAATTGAGAGTCACTTTCATTTTTGGAGAGACTGAAATTCTCTCCTCAGCACGATCTTCCTCTGCGTCCTCGTAATACAGCTTGTTTTACTGATTGCATTTTAAGCGGCGCTGGAAATGTGGACATTAAATTGAGAAATCAACCAATAAAAGCAAGAACAGGCCCCAAGGAATTTTTGATGCCTGATATTTTATTTATTTTTATATTCCCATGTGCGCTGTGATTGCACCTCGCTCACACCCCCTCCCAAAATTATTATTGTTTAGCCTCGGGAACAAGTCCTCAGTCAAAGTAAGACGTTATGTTTAACCTGACAGCAATTTTCTCGCTTTGTCTCTCTTTCCCTTTTTTCCCCTCTTTGTGCATTGATGCCATCAATACAATGGGATTTTGTTTGTGTGGTTTTTTTTTCTATTGCCTAGCCACATTCCTCCCGCTCAGTCACTATTTAGCACATTCTAAAGAGAGATACGTCCCTTTCGGTTTTCATAAACATCAGCTTCTCTTACCTATCTTGCACAAAGTTAGTATTTTGGAAGGATTTTACACGTGAATATTTGAATTAGCTAAATTTAATTTAATTTTTATATATTTGCATCGCATTTTTTTACATCTTAAGTTTTATTGTAACTATTGTTCTCTGTTTTCCCTTTGTAAACACGTTTTACTATTCATTTCAGGTATTTGCAAAGAAAACAGTCAAGCTTTGATTTTCACATTTTATAATGTTGTGAATGACGCCTGTTATATGCTACAATATTTTAAACATGATTCCATGGTTTGGTCAATGCTAGGCCTAAAATGGGCCTACATCAAAACATATTAGAAATTAAGGTTTACGGAAAGGAAATTACAGATAAATATAATGACAAAATAGTCCGATAAGCGTGCAGGGGGATGTTTAAATCTAATTGAATCATGGTCAATGTCCGTATAGGAACACCGCCGTTCTTCTAATGTTTTATTCCGACCGACAGCTTCTTAAACCGTTTGCTAGCATAAATAAAGATGTTGAAACTATAAAAAGGAGGGCGTTACCATGGCTGGTGGTTTATAGACCTCGAGAAGCACACAACAGGGCCGTTTGAATGAGAAAGAACGGAGGGTAAAGATATAATTATATTTGCCTCAGCAAAATATCAGAAGGGGTTTCTTCGTGCTTTGTGCATTTTATTAGATTAATTCTTAGCGATGGCTTCTTTTTTCCTTGCCAGACGCGTGTAGGGAAGTCAGAGAGGCAGTTGGTCTTTGGTTTCAATAATCAGATTAACCATTTGGTACAACTTTTAGCCTGGGCTCGCGTGTAGAAAGAAAAACATTAACATAAAAGGGGGTTTGGGGTGTGTCAAGCAAGAATAAACTTTTCTTGTCATTTATCTTTCTTTCAAGACGAAACAAACATGGAAGAAAAGGAATAAAAGAGGAAAGGAACGCCTTAGCAATACGGAAAACCAGCTACCGTTTATTTAAATACAGCTACTAATTGAAATGATTAATTCAATAAAAACCAATTTCAGCAAGTGAAATATAATCCATCGTTAACACAGTACTGTTCGGTCTAAACTTTGAAATGGCTAAACATTCTTATCAACACTAAATAAACCCATGGAATGGTGTCTAACACAGAGTTATTCTGTTCTCTTATTCGTTGATATTTCGGTTGTGGATTTTGACTGTTTGACCCAAGCCAATTATTAATTTTCATAGATAAGCGTGAAGATAAATACCTTGAATAACAGCCTTTGAATTCACATCCGTCTTGTCGCTTCTATAAGTTTAAGGTACCGACAACACATGTTTTCGCGGGCCTCTTTGTATCTGTGCCTGGAGACCGGGAAACAAGTCGTTAAGTCATGGCAATTTATTTTTCACTGTCACAGGGTGAACATTTATTTTCATTGATGCTGTGGAAAAAAAGCGTTACAAATAACTGACATTTCTCGGTCTATCAAATCAGTTGTGTAAAACAGGAGAAGCAATAAAGCCATCAGGAAACATAAAAATGATCTCAACCAAATCCCGCTATGAACACAGCCTCGTTCGAGACTGGCAAGAAGAAAGGTACAATCTCCATTGTATTGCTTTTTTTTGTTAGATAAATGTCACAAGGGTGGATAAATAGTTTTATGGACTGTGTTCCACCTTTTTAAACGTGCTCGAACAACAGAAAGGGCAATGCCACGTGAAATAAGACTGTTTGAAATAAATCCTTGTTTGAATTGAATCATAGGAAAGTCTATTGATAGCGGGGACAACACAAACAAAAGATCGCCGTGTTACTGTAACAAAATTAGCCACTTAGCTCGACTAATACTGCGGGCTTAACCGCACCAATGATGACTTTACGAGTTTGTTACTTTAATTACTGAGTTGTTACTGGGCATATAACGGAATAATGAATGTAATAAAACTAATTACGTGCGCTTTGAGATCATATAAAATATTCCCAATTTGTTTATGGAACGCTCACCATATGCAAATAGGATCTAATTCTTAGAGGAAACAAACACAACTTTTCCTCCAACGCTAGGTACTTTATTATTCCAGTATTAGCAACACTATATATGCGATTGTTTAATCCAAATTAATATATTAGTACGTTTTGTAGAAAATGTATTGTATTATGTAGCAATGTATAATTACTACTCTTTTATAATTCAGATTTTTTTTTCGTTTTGGCCAGAGATTATATACAGTAAGGAGAATGGAGTGAAACAGAGAAGAGGGAATAAAAAAGCAATAAGAACAACAACAATAATAAATAACAGGCGCCCGTTAGTATGAATATTACTATTGTTATTATTTACAACAACAACAAGATCATAATAATAAGTAAAACAAGTACTGATGACATTATTATTGTTATTATTATTATTATTATTTTTTGATTATTATTATTATGATTATTATTATTATTATTATTGTTATTATTTACTCAGCCAGGTGTTGCAGAAATGACTGCTCTTTGTACAGAGTCAAAAGAAAAGAAACAGAGAGCCCACATCCAATACTGTTTTAACCAGTCTCCATCTCTTCACTGTCCGTGTCTTTCAGACATTTCATGCGCTCCGGGGGGCCGGCTTGTTGTTAAATTGAGCGTGTAACACTCTTACAAGGAAGCCACGGAGGGACACCAGAGCCCCCTGCATCTCCGGCCAAAAAAGCACGGCAAAAAAGAGGAGAGGAAAAGAAGGGGGAAATACGGTCTAAAAATGTGTGCCCAAGGTATATGATCAGTTAAAAGGCTTAAAAGCTTGGAGAAAATTGGATCAGGGAGAATCGTCACCCAACTTTCATTATTTCCAAGTGGTGTGATTGAATTAAAGGGCAAGGAGATGGTTAGAGGAGAGGATGGAGAGACTCGATGCGTAATGGCGGGGTATTAAATTCTAATTAGAGATACAGAGAATCAATGATAGGGGAGGTTAGACAGCTTGGTCCCCCAGTGCCAGCCCAATAGCCTGATGAGTTATTGTCATGTAAAAAGCGCCAGCAATAAGACCAACCGCTTTGCTATTGTCCAAGTAGAAAGAGCCAAGTTTATTATGAAGACTCTATGCTCTAGAGACCTCGGGCTAGGCGGCTCATAGGAGGCTTTTCATAAAACAAGGCTCTGCTTCTATAAAGGAGGCCAGTTTTGAAGCAGGCTTCGAGCAGTGCACATCTACCCACAGTCTAGCTTCCTTCGAACAAAAAAAAAAAAGCAAGTATAATCATCAACAGCTATTTCTCCCCAACTGTTTTTTCCATTTATTTTCTTCCTCCTGTTTTGCATCCACCTTGAATTACATCTATTATTTTGAGTCTCGCGTTTTTTTAATCCACTGAGCCTTTTCAAATGTATAAAATGGAATATTCTTACCTAAATTCCTCTGCCTACGAGTCATGTATGGCCGGGATGGACACCTCGAGCTTGGCATCAGCCTATGCGGACTTCAGCTCGTGCAGCCAAGCCAGTGGGTTTCAGTACAATCCGATAAGGACCACGTTTGGGGCCACCTCCGGGTGTCCCTCTCTCACCCCGGGCTCCTGCAGCCTAGGAACCCTGCGAGACCACCAGAGCAGCCCGTACGCCGCAGGTAAGCACCTTCCGGTTCTATTCCCTGCTCTACAGCCTCTTCCCCGGTATATAGGAAGCCTTGATTGCATTTGAAAATGGAAATGTGTTTAGTATTTACCAAACGAAATTTGCTTACACAAATGAAAGAATTTATCACGTTAGAAGCGATTGCAGGCAAGAGGTAATTCAGTTACGGGGTTACACTATCCCTGTCACACCCGAACCGCCAACAAAATTATCTTAAGCTGCCAAAATGATAGGCATAATTTATTTACTTTGCGATGAGACGTAAAGCTTAGAAAATAATTAAATAACCTAAGAACAAAGCTCATTATTGGTACAGCATTTAAGTTACAGCATAGCGACCCAGCGAGGTGACAACATCACGCGTTTCAAAAAGTTTATTTTAGTTTTTTATGTTACACGAAGAGCTAAACATCATTACACATAATTAATTAATCAGAGGCATTGAGTTACTTTGCGTTTTCAATTCTTACTTCACCGCAAAACAGATAAGACACATCTGGATTTACAGTCGCACTGCCCTCAATAACTGTGTTGTAGGTCTTTAACTATTTTTGACAAAAACATGATATTTACGGAACTTAAATAAGTTTGTCCGCAACTGGGAAAGGAACACTCGTGTTGTTGGGTATCGGTTTACAGCTCATGATAGCACTGAATAATGGCTAACATGGGAAAGGGATTCTGATTCACATTGGAAATGTGAGTTTCTGCAGTATTTCAATTGCCGTGTATTATTATTATTATTATTATTAATATTATTATTATTATTATTATCATTATTAACCTCTTCATTTGTATTATTTATTGCTTTTTTCAGTCCCCTACAAATTGTTCACGGATCATGGTGGCTTAAATGAGAAGCGGAAACAGAGGCGAATCCGGACCACTTTCACCAGCGCACAGCTGAAAGAGCTGGAAAGGGTTTTCGCGGAGACTCACTATCCGGATATTTATACTCGAGAGGAGCTGGCGCTTAAAATTGACCTCACAGAAGCTCGCGTGCAGGTTTGTTTTCCACATTAAAGACAATTTCATCTAAAATAGATGACACATGAATGGACATTATGCAGTACATTTATCGGATGCCAGCGTCACACCTCCACCCACAGAAGTTAAACTGATCTTCATATTGTGTGTGGATTTTAATTTACGTGAATGTCATATTGTCTGCCATATTACTTTCATATAACGAGTGTCAATTAAGCGTATGCAACACGTCAGCTAACATTGTGAAATATAGTATCATACCTCTTTATTATAGGCTAATACGCATTCTGCAGCCTATATAATTATGGATTTCATATGTCTGTGTCCTAAAAAAACAATTGTTTTACCTCTTATACTATGCGTTTACTTAGCGACTGGATCTCTGAAACAATGGGGAACCATCGAATTTTCAAATGTATTCCAACCACATAATTTTAGGCGTTTAATCCATAAGGATTCAAGTAGACGAATTATATAAGAAAGTGAATTGTATGTATTCACTTGAGATAGATATGTCTAATGTTGCTGTACACCAAGACACACTTACTCAGAAACACCTTGAGCATATTAAGACCTAATACCAAAAGCAGCATTTCATCGTAACCTACATTGTAGCCTGTGGTTTTGCCTTTTTAGGTGTGGTTCCAGAACAGACGGGCAAAATTCCGCAAGCAGGAACGCGCAGCTGCTGCAGCGGCCGCCGCTGCCAAAAACGGAACTTCAGGAAAGAAGTCTGACTCGAGGGAGGACGAAAGCAAAGAGCCGAAAGCTACCGACCCAGACAGTACGGGAGGTCCGGGGCCCAACCAAAATTCCAACCCTAGCTGTGGGGGACCAAGTCCGACTGGAGGACAGGGTAATACCGGTGCCAGCGGAACAGTGGAACAGGTGAAGTCGTCTGCACCTGGTAGCCTTGGTGGTACTGCGCCCAGTCAGGGGTGGGCCTCTACACCCGGAACCATCACCTCCATTCCGGATTCGTTAGGTGGACCGTTCGCGAGCGTGCTGTCTACTCTACAAAGACAGAACGGAGCCAAAGCCACTTTAGTAAAAACCAGCATGTTCTGATGAATGACGAAGAGACGCTGGAAAACAAAAAAAAAAAAAAAAAAAAAAAAAAGAAAGCAAACACCTCCACCTGAAGAGTGTTCTGTCCGAGTAAAGCCAGAGGGAATGTCAAAAAATACAATCGAATGACCGATTACTCTGATTACACTTAAAGAAGACGATGGAGAAGAGAACAATATTTGGTTGCGAGAATCTATGCGAACGTGTCAGAGCCTCGCGGCCCTCCTTCGTTTGATGTTACCAGTTCTCCATCAAAGAGCCGGGTAGCACAATATCTGTTTTGAGCATTTGTTTGTTTTCAACCATCTGCCTTTTTAGGAATTATGGTGGTTTTGATCAGCACTTGTGTCTTTAAGTCTTATTTACCCAATAACCTGTCACTGCACAGGTTCATCGACTTTAGCTAGACAGGCCTGTTAAATATACGGTACGACATCCTCATACTGTATCGTAACTCATTCCTAAAATATGAGTTCATTCATTTTTTTATTTTCCCTCCAGTCTCTAAAATGTGTACACCTGCAGGTTACAAGTATTGTCCATTGAGATTGTCACAAAGAAAATCGCCATAAGCCACATTTTTTTATTTTAAATTATTGAGGAACATTTGCTCTTACAATTTCTCCTAAAATTGTCTCAACTATTTTGGTTAAATTATAGTTCTCACCAAAGGCACAAACTACACATTTCAATGTTAACAGGAATAATTAAGCATTTTTGTGTGTCTTTCTACGACTGTGTTTGTGTGGCTCAATTGTATAGTGTTAATACAAGTGTAAAACCGTCTTCTATAGTTGACCATAGGATATGTTTACCCTTGTAGTTTATGGAGTCTTTTTGACGTTTTAAAAGGTCACCACGGGTTCATTTCTTTGGGTAAAAACGAAAGTGTTCAAACATTGTATTTATTAAAATCTTATTTGCATGTTGTCCTTTCGGTCCGATTTAATTATACTTCATTTCCCTTTTTGTGAGCATAAAAATGGCAGGTTTTGTTCAGGATTTGAAAATTATTTATATGTAGGTATAATGGATGCTTATATTTAAGAGGGAAATATTTCTACATGTGCATATAGTTTTCCAAAAGTGTACCATTGACTTGGTTGTTGATAATAAAATGATGAGCAAAGTTAAAACGTAGCAGTTCGATTCCTTCAAACAGCAGGTGGACCAACTGGCTTCACCTGCAAACAGTCATATATTTTAAACCATTTAAAATATCACTGACTGAACGTAATACAACATTGACAACATTTCCACCGTTATTGCAATAGCTTACATGTCCTGAAGAATTAACTCCATGTGGAAAATATGATATGTAATAATGATTATATTTTATTTGGATTGTATTGTTCACAATATTTTGCACTACTGCATTTAAATTATTCTATTAAATATAAGATCTCGAAGGGATGAACTTTTAACAGGAGGCAATAAAATGCGGAGTACCGTGTTTGTTGATAACAACACTGTGTATGCTGCCGTGCTGGCTCCGCACCACAAGCCGTTGTCAGTTGAATGGTGCCGAATCTTGACCCAGCTCGCTTTGAAAAGAAATTCTACCCGACCTGACCCGACCCGAAATTCAAATGCTCATTTCCAGCAAATAATGATGACACGAGGACATACAAGAAAATTATTCAGCAAACAGTCTACCAATTCCATGGACATCGAATTAATTAAATGCATAGAATACTTTTTTTTTTTGGCTACATCAAAAACAGTTTAAATAGCTGCCAATATCAGAATCATAAACCGTTTAAATAATGACCAAAATAGGCGACAGAGGTTAGGCCTACTTAAATACGTTTCAAAGAGTAGAGTTATACATTTCAAAGATCAGTGGCCGACAATTGAGGCACAATAGTATATATGTGTATATTATAATGTAACGCAAAGCTGATGTTTGCAATGCAATGCAAGACGGAATGTCTATGGATTTTCGATCCTTTTTATTTTCATGGACAAACACAAAGTTACTACTCCCAGCTACGATACAAATTAGAGAATACGGAAAAAAATAATTCAATTTTATTTTAGGCTACCCAATGTTTTTGTTTATTCAGCTACATTGGGTATCGAAAAATCTGTATGCTAATATATAAAATGCTGGGATCAAATTACTTTTCGTAACTTAAATTCAAATTTTTATCTGAAACACCTTTTTTGGAGGACGGCCAATGGCAACAGTGCTTTCCAACAGATCAATAATGTAAACTTATTTAATTACTACTATGGGCCACTGAAAGATGGAACCTTTATGTTGTCATACTGTTCTTTTTGTGATCAATAAGGAGGAGACCGCAGTTACCCTCGTTTGTTTTGGACCGTTCCGCAAATATAAAACGTGCACAAAACCACCTGCAGACCGTTATGTTTTTGTCGGTCATTCACGTTTAACTGAGTGTAGGACGCAATTCTTTACCATCATTACCCTGCCTTTTACTGCCCTCTAGCGGTCAATTTCTGTTAAACATTCAATTCTCGTCGTTAACCCCTTAGTATTAAGTGGTTTAAAACAATCTATAATGAAATGAAATTATCTCATATTAAATTAAACGAATGCATACTCTGTGTTAATAAGGTGGTTGTCCATGCTCTCTGTATGTAAACCTGTGATGTCAGCTTTCAATACGCACCACTAACTTACCTTTTTAAGGTGACGCAATTATTTCAGGACCACGGACAGGGCCGCATAATGCAGTCATTCACGCATGAAATATCCAACAAAGCCACTAAAATATTAACCAAACAATACAACGATACATTTTGAAATTTTTATTTATAAACATACATTTGCTATAAAAGCCATTCATTTAAACATTTGCGACATTTCTTTAGTCTATTTTATTCTGATTGTTTCAATGGAATATCGCAATAAATACAGAACACAAGTATCATTCTTATTTTCAACATACATACAACCCATCCCCTCCCGCAGAAATGACACCATTATTGCCTTATCAACACCCCGCCCCATTGTCAGTTCATATCTTTCATTCTACCTAAATCTTCGTAATACGTAAGCAGAAATGAAACACGGAAATACTGCATATCAAGGAAAACTAAACTATCAAAATGGGTTTTAACTGCAAAGCTGTATAAAAAGGGAGGATATTCTGCAGTTCAGGATCAGCGCTGGTCCAGATATTCAGAGGTTTCTCCGTGAATCTGAAGTAAATGAGAGGACGCGGAGTAGGAATTGAGAACTGAACACTCACTCCATCTCTACGCAAATCATTTTTGTACAGTATGTGGGATGGGCATTAACTACTAGTACAACAGTGGTTCAGGTTAGACAAGCATATTATCGCACATGCTTCCAAAATAGTAAAACAAGTCATTTATTTCTTCACGTCTCAATTCGATAGCGCCTAGAGCTTCACAAAGGCCAACCTTGACTCAAGTTAGGGTACGCCTAATTGCGTGATCTGCACGTGAGCAGCCACGAGTTTTCTCTTTTGTTTGAAGGCATAATATGTGAGTATAATTATCTGATTTAGAAAATATTGGAGTCCCATGATTGTTTGAAATCATACTGATCACCAGGTAAGGTCTTATAAAAGAAACGAGAGCTGAATTATTCCAAACGGTCTTTACTTCCTCTGGACTTCAGGTACACGTTCACAACGAAGCTCTGCTCGGGCATCATACAAAGAAAGAAGGAAAAAAACTTCATCTTTGGATTTAATCTCGAGACCCAACATTCCACAATATGTGCAATCCTTTGCAATCCTAAGGCACAGGTTTAATGCAATGTTATCTCAATAATCAAATTTGCAACAGAAGCAAGATTGAAACTTAAAGTTTTAAGGGAAAACAGGTTTGAAAAAAAATGATAATATTACCTCCGCAAAAGCAACCATGCATTACTTATTTAAATAAATTACTGCTATCTAAGGTGGCTAATACCTGTTTACTGAACTCAAAAAGCAACCAAAAATTTTGGGAAAAGGACCTGTTTACCAAATTCGACACGTAAATCAACTTATGATGTAACATCTATGTGCTAAATACATTTACCCAAAATCTATCCAAGCTGCCTTTACAATATAATTTAAGGCAGGTAAGTAGGCTATTCAGAATATTCAGTCAGGTTACACAGAGTGTAGCCGGAAAACGGAAGCTAGAAGAGTTCTGGTATTCAAAAATAAATAAAGGAAAAAATGGAACAAAAATCTTGCAGAAAACCACTCTAGCTTCAGGACACGCTTGGTGTTCTAAAGCCTTAAAACATTAAATGCTCTCCATGCATGCAAATTACTGGCAGCCAAACCACAAATTTGGCTGTTATTCAAGTCCGATTAAGGCATTACAAATGTCTCGCTACTAAACCTCCACTATCCCGTTTTTTCAGGGAGGGCGACACTAAAATACATTTTTGCCACTCGTGACAAAAAAAAAAAAAAAAAAAAAAAAAAACCAACATAGGCGTAATTATTTGCTCATTTCTAGGCCTGGTGTCTTCACTCTGCGGAACTTCAACCAGCAGACTATAATTTCCGATCATACAACTTCCACCGGATCCTCGAGACTTCCTGCTTGTAGCTTCATAACTGTGAAGTGTCTTTACAACACGACGGAAGTTAATATCATTAAGAGCTTAAAACTAAGGTGCAGAGGGTGGGAGATTCGTATTTAAGTCTTCACAACTCTAACCGAACATCCACTGGCCTAAAGGGAGAGTAACAGCTGTGTAATAAAGTGGATACTCATTTCATTTCGCAAGCTGAAAAAAGGGCGAAAACCAGCTGCTTAATAATTCATAAATGTTAAAACGCAATGAAGACAGTCTGAGTATTGTAAAAATAGCAAATGCGCGCACCGTTTTTTTTGCATAATGTTTGGTTAAAGAAACATGATTATTGCATTAGCGGATGCCTATATTGCATTATAGGTTCATACAGAACAACAAAATTAAAGTACAGTTTTGGAAATGTATCTTACATTTTAAAAAACAACAAACATAATATTCTTTAGAAATCAATTGGGTTGGTGTTGGGTAATATTACATCCAGGTGATAGACCTATCGGGGGAAACTGTTTCCAAATTTTTTTGTGTGAGACAGGTGTAAGGCCATCCTGACCAATTCTCGCGAGATAGGAAAACGTCAGTGTTCCACCACTTAGCAAAGGCGAGCTCGTGGCCTGGTGGCGATTGTCTCTGGACAAATGGATATCAACAAACTCTTTATTTTTCTTCGTGCTTCAGCTGTCAAACGGTCCACACTGGTCACAAAGTGGTGGGCTGGCCGGCAGCTAGAATTGAGAAGCAGAACAATGCATGAGTAATTCGTTCAAGTTGCTTGCACGAAGTTAAAAGTACTAAAATCACAAGTTGTCTACGCTAAAATGTACAACTACAGTACAACATCAAAGACACTGACACCTCATTGAACGTGGTGATAGATAACTCTGAAAGAAAAAAAAATATATATATATATGTGTGTGTGTGTGTGTGTGCACAGTATGTTTCTTTAGCGAATATGTGCTTTGCCTACCGCGTGATCGTATGTAGCATTGATGGCAGTTGAGGAGGCCGTTGCGAATTCTCACATCCGTCCCGGTGCTGGTGTCCCCCAGCTGTCCCTTACAGACCCCACACTGCAACACAGAGGCAGGTTTCAACAGCTCATCTCAACAATCACCCCAAAAATACACCCAGATACAGTCTGAATGCCCAATCTGCATGCCCAAAGCATGCGCTTCCTCAATGCAAATAATTACTCCTTAGATTAGATTAAAAAGGGTAGTCAAATCCAGCAGAAATGTGGGAACACACACATTGTATTACATATGCATTTCACTTTGCACCTCTGCTATCTTACCACACAGCGCATGTACGTGTGGTGTTTCTTCTCAGTTATATCCTATCGAAAAGGCTTTAGATCTAAATACTGAGTAAATGTGAATTAGGGTGAGGAAACATATATGTGTGTATGTCCTTGACTTAAATAGAAGATGAAAAAGGAGGGGGGTGGTGAACAGTTCATCCATAGTTAAGCTGAAGTTCTAAAGACTGACTAGGTATGCACACCTTATTACTGGGTAGAGTTGATTTTTCTCCATACCTTCAACTTTTCCTCCTCAATCAACAGCAAAATTAACCAAGATTCATAAGCTGGTTCTGGCAAGGGTTCTTGTGAGTGTTTGTTCCCTCATACACAGCTAGAATGTTTGTAAGTTTACTTGTAAAATGTGAGTCACTGTCATTCGTGGGCAATGTATTACAGGAGCGTGGTGAACAGACGGAGGTGATGTTGAGTCCGCCACTATCCGGTGAACAGACTAGAGTGGTGTGCTGTTCCTAAATGGCTGTGGTGAACAGACAGGAGTGTTTAGCACCGATTGTGCTGAATATACATAGTGATGTACGGTAATGTACTGCGCTGACAGGTGGATAGAAAGCGATGGATTGTCCTGCACTGACAATATTGACCAGAAGGGGGCGACCTTGTGCTGACCTTGAAACACTGGATGTGGAAGTAGAGGCTGAGGCTCTCAATGATCATGGCGGCTCCTTTACCCAGCGGGTTAGCACAGCTGGAGCACAGCTTCTTCCCGCTCACTGACCTGTAGGGGGCCACAGATCGCCATCACCACATGAAACAACACTTGTTTGCATGACAGACATTTCCTTTGTGTTATAAAGTTGCCTTCCTTTAACATAGACCGGGATGACAGGCATAACATCTGTCAAATGAAGTGTGGACAGGGCATACCCCATATTTGACCTGACCAGGCCTAGCAATGTTACGCTAATGCTTACTAGCTACACCCTGCTGTGCTCGTGTAAGTACGACAGGCCTACACATAAACCTGTATGTCAAACTTTACACACGTGAACAAGGTATGTGGCTAATCCTACATTTGCTTTTATTTTGGTACTTGTAGAAGGAATCCCATCATGTACAAAACAATTTAAAAATAACTCTTAATATGGGGCCAATGCCCCATCTAAAATAAATGCAGGCTTCCACACGCTTTGACTTTTTGAATTTTAATTTCCTACATGCGGACAGGTTTATGTTTGGAGAATTCCAGAGGAACCACCCCCCCCCCCCCATAGGGTGTGTGCATGGTGTGGGGGTTGGGGGGGGTGGGGGCGGTGTGAAGTGGGGCCGTACCTGTTCGGGGACTGGGGCTGCGTGGAGGGTATGCATGCAGGAGGGGGCTTAGATGAGTTTGTCTCTACATTCTCATACGATCCGGACCTGCAGACAACAAGCCACTGCCACATTCAACCTAAGCACCAGCGTCCATACAACATTCAACAAACACCCGCAGCGCTTCACAAGTATCAGCATAACATTACACAAACACGCACAGCAATTCACAAGCATCAGAATCAATAGCAACAGACATGAGTCTGTGGGTGTGATGTTTGTAGAGCGACCCTTGATGTTTGGTTTGAATTGGGTGTGGGCGTTGATCGCATCATTCTTATAGTAAGGCAGAATCAGCAAGACCAGCAAACATGCAGTGAGAGGCATCAGACTGCATTATTATAATGTCATTGAGCTTCATTGTGATTTATCATGTCTGTATTCACTTGAACACAAGTTTGTACTGTGGTTGTCTGTCAGTGATGTCATTTTAAGAATGCGATTGTCATTGATGCACAGGACCCATGTGTATGTGACGTAAGACAAAGAACAAATAGTCGACAAGTTTCAAAATCACTAATGTGTATAGAAAATCCCCTGGTTTGCACATACACTGTTACACACACACACACACACACACACACACAAGCAGACACACAGGCACACATTTAAGCATGTGCACTCATGTCTCACACATGTAAACATAGACACAAAAGTACAGGCACATGCATTGTTACATACTACCATGCAATCATATACATGCATGCACATGCAGTCACACGCACACACACATGCACACACACCTCTTCACTCCTCCAGGCTGTGTCTGCTGTGAGTTCCAGTTGCGTTCCAAAGAGGAGGACTTCTTGCAGACCTCCTCCTGCTGCTCCTGCTGGCTCTGAGGCTGTTTGCTGCTCCACATAGAGTCTACGCCAGGAGCAAATGCACCAGATTAACAAAGAAACTTTTGTTTGGTGTGATTTAATAGAATATGCCCTTAAACTGACTAAGTGCATTTGATTGAATAGCACAAGTCCTTAAACTGACTATGTGTGTTTGATTGAATAGCATTTGCCCTTAAACTATATGCGTTTGATTGAATAGCATTTGCCCTTAAACTGACAAAGTGCGTTTGATCGAATAGCATATGTCCTTAAACGTACTAAGTATGTTTGATTGAATCTTGGCCAGGACCTTATTTTTTCCATTATTCAGAATGACACCAAAAAAATACCAAATTTCCAGGCAGTCCTTTTTGAAACCCATGTAGAATCTCCTCTGTGGAGGAGGTGTAAGTGACCTTGTTTTGTGACCGTGAGGTGTGAGTGACTCAATTATTTTCGACCACTGGGTGTGAGTTCGGCTTGACCGTGGTGTCTCACCCTGACTGGGGGACAGTGCTGGGGGCGGGCCCTGCTCCATGGGAGGTCTCAACGGGGACACGGCGCGCTCTGGAGGGGGCCTCTGGTCACTCTTTGGAGCAGCTGTGCTGGCTGCCTTCTGACCTAGGCTCTGGAAGGGCAAACTACGGCAAGCCAGAGGAGTCAATGTTAAAACCTGTCTGTACTTACACAGGAAAAGCCTATGAAGCTGCAGATTGGGCAGTACATTTCTAAGGACTAAAAGGATAACTGGGAGTCTCTCTTAAACACAATTGTCTGAAATGCTTTTATAGCTCCTCATAGGGCCACATTAACATAATATTTACATTCACATATCTTGTTTATGAATTAAACACAAATGTTTTGGCTCTATAGCTTCACCTGTCTGCTCCTCGTATGCTGTGGTTCTTCAGCACTGCTCCATTGGTGTTCGGCTCCATTGCTGAGTCATGCCGGCTGCCATCTTGGCTCAGTTTCTCCTCCTCCCCTCTCTGTGCGGAACACAAACACAAAGTAATCAACCAGATTAAAGGTGGATCGGGTCTCCATCATAAAAATTTTCAGATGGGGGTAAAGACCCCCAAACCAATGGAAAGGTGAAAGACACAGGATGAGAGCTGACTGCACCACTGTGCACCTTCTATTGCCATAAAGTATGAAAATATAACCATGTAAATACATTTCAGTCCCTGCATATAGGCAGATGAAGCCATCCAAAGCTATGGCTAGCCTCACAACCAGGCTGAAGCTAGTGGAGACATAAGCTTTAGTACACTTTCTTCTGCTTCCTCCCTACCAGCCTGACTCCTCCCCTCCTGAACTATTTGACTCCTCCCTCTCCATAAGTCTGACTCCTCCCTCTTCTTTAATCCTGACTCCTCCCTCTCCATAAATCTGGCTACTCCACCTCCTGAACAGTTTGACTCCGCTCCCAGTTTGACCCCTTTAATCATGGCCCCTCCCACTCCTTAAGTCTTGGCCCCTCCCTCTGCCCCTCCCCCTCACCGTCTGCCTCTCCAGCTGCTCCTGCTTGCGCTCCCAATCGGCCAGTGACCGGACAATAGTATCCTGGGGATTGGGGGGTATGGGCGCATCGGCTCGAATGGGCGAGGGCAGGGCGGAGGAGCGCGGGGTCAGGGGGGCCACCGTCTCCTCCAGAATCCTCTTCTCCTATAGGGCCACAGAGCAGAGCTCAGTGACATCATCACACACAAAAACATTCCTCCAGTCACAATACACTGGTGAGAAAACAGGTTAGCATTTCACAGTAAATACTTTCACATACATATAGAAGCAGACAACAGGAAGGAAAAAACAACTACAGTTATTATAACAGAAATGCAATTACTGCCAACACCGGACAATTTCCATTAATACACTTCCCCTGAAAAATTGTACCTCTTCATGGTACTTCCTCTCTTCCTCTTCCACTTCCTTTTGCGCTCTCTCCCACTCCTTCTTTAGCTTCTCTTGTTCCTGCTGATACTTCTCCTGTCCCCGCCCACCAAGACATGGCACAGGTCACATAGGGAAGACAGACAGGTACAGGGACCAATCAGCATCAGCTTGGACTACTGTACCCCTTCTGATATTTGCAGACCAGTTAGTTTTGCTTCAGGAACACAGGTAGGTGACCTGAAAGGTGCAAACTGATAACGGCAAAAAGGGAATTGAAAGCAAAAAGAGAATTCCACAGGCTCCAAAAAGAAAAACTCCAGAATGATAACACTTACCGCAATCATCAGTTAAACCTCTATTCAAACTGTGCAGTTTAATTAGCTTCAGTGTTTAAGCTGTCTGTGATCGGGGACAATGAAACAAATTGTCTCTTTGTGGCACATGTAATTCAATCAAAATGGAAATATCCTTCCAACATTAGGTTATTTATGCATTTTCTGTTTCACAGTAGGCAAGCAATTATGTCCTTTGGAACGTATTATTTTCACTGTAAAATAGAACAGCATATTCCCTTACAACCAATAAAGCCCATTTGATTGAACTGCATACAACCTTAATGAGACTAAATGTGTTTGACTGAATCGCAGGGAAGCACTTCATTCAATTGGCATCTTTGGCCAGTAGATGGCGCAAACCCACACGACACAGCAAACCAGTAAGCGAGCTGACTGGAGTCAGGAACACTGTCTTCTCCTTCATTTATCTAAATGGAATGGCACATCCCATGCTCTGCTAGCGCAAACCAGGCCAGTGGGAAGGAATGACATCATCGAACACAGCCAATCACAGGAGGAGAAGTACAGTCATGAGATCATGATGACAGGGGCACTCCTGTGCCACTGGTGGAGGCAAATGATCAAAATGGGTCACAAAAACACCAAGTACACAGCAAGACCAGGCAACAGAAGAGAGGGAGAATGAAGAGAGAGAACAGCAGAAAGAGAGAGAGAGAGAAGAGAAAGTAAGGAGGAAAGATGGAAGGAGACAGATAAAAGAAAGAGGACAAGAGAAGAGGAGAGTGAAAGTAAGGAGAGAGAAGGAGAAAGAAAGAAAGGAAGGAAAGAAAGAAAGAAAGAAAGGAAGGGGAGAAAGATAAGGAAGGAGAAAGACAGAGAGGAGACAGATGAAAAGAGAACGAGAGAGAGGTATGAACACGATGAGCCCTGGGTGTGTGGGCATCGCAGCGTTGTCATGGTGATGACAGCGTTGCCGCTGGTGTCCTCGGCAGGACGGGACATGCGGGCAGCGTGCGGGGGGGTGCGTAGGGGGCACCCAGGTGGGGGTTAGGCCGAGCCCCTGAGCTGATATACCTGAAGCAAGCGCTCCTGCTCCTGCTGCCATATTTCCTGACGTTTGCGCTCCTCCTCCGGGTCCCAAGACCAGTGATCGAGCCGCTTGGCCAGATTCAACACTGGGGCCGTGATCTGACGGGGCCCCGCACCACAAACGCACCACACACAGAGAAGAGGGGAAAGTGACAGGGACGTGCTAATCGTGCTAACGCTACTCTGAAAGCTAACGGTACAGAGAAAGAAGGGGTGACAGAAACCAGGATGGAGAGGGTGGACAGGGATGGATATGGTGACTCCTCATCTGGCCTTTACAGTTCCTTCCCCATGTAATGTCAATGTAGAAAGTGTTTTATTTCAGTACAGAAACATCACAAAATGGCTTCCCACATTGATCGGTGGCCATTTTCATGTCTTCTACATATCTGAATACATCAGTTTATTATTGTTTTTAGTTTGTTCATTGCACCCATTCTCAAAAATATGATACAAATCCATTATGATTTATTGGCACTTAGCATTGTTATGACTGCATAATGACTGAAATACTGTTATGA
This sequence comes from Albula glossodonta, assembly GCA_019788955.1. Classification (NCBI taxonomy): domain Eukaryota; kingdom Metazoa; phylum Chordata; class Actinopteri; order Albuliformes; family Albulidae; genus Albula; species Albula glossodonta. The sequence continues at coordinate 2,869,215 of JAFBMS010000049.1, forward strand.
TGCATGTGAATATCACATATTTTTTAAATCAGAGACCCATGCAAATACTGAAATAATAAATACTAAAAATGTCATTTATATTAGATGAATTAGCAACTTCTTAAACCAAAATACCTTATGTAAAACCAGATGAGAAAACAAATGAAATGATATAACAAAATTTCAGTCATATCATTTTTGCACCATTTCAAGGTGGGGTGTGACCAGGGAGAGGTGACCCTCACCACAGAGAAACAGTGAAAAGAATTTCATGGATACTTACAGGTATACTGTCCTTCTCCATGTTCTCTGTGAAAGACACACAAGGGAAAGATACTTTTCAAATCCATTTAAAAACAGGTCGCACTCAATTAAGCGGTCTTCATACAAATAAAAGGCACAGCAAACTATTTACCAGAAGTTCTCCGATTTTAACTTGAAAATATATCAACTGCAAATCTCTGGAAATTAAATAAATAAGCTTTATAGTAAAGAGGAACTCTGCAAAAGGTCAGACTTAAAGTCAAGCTGCCAGCGTGGAATTACCCAGAATGCCATGGGAAGCTGAATTGTCACGCACCACATAAATGCTCCCTTTACAGATTCGTTCTGGCTGTGTTCAATAGCACAATAACACTACATCCCTACGGCACCTTTACGAGGTGCTCCGCTAGCTAAGGACAATTCAGCTGGCCAATCACATGTCAATTCAGCACAGCACACTTCAAATGGCTTTCACCTGCACCGCTTGGCTGGACGGAGAGACAGAGGGACAGAAAGACAAAGCGAGAGACGCCAGGCCGAAAGAGATTAGGAGAAGGCCACCCACAATGAGAAGGAAGGTCCTGCCTTATCTCCAAACACAGTCATAAGATGCCGCTGTGCTACGCTAACTCCACCTATGACTCTGGTGCTGCCATAATTGAATTCATTGAAATCACCTCCTTGCTAATGGTAGAAATGTTTTCCAATACATAACGAAATTCTAACATGGTGCTAACGTCATATTTTCTTCTCCTCCCATAATGACACTGTATGTGGGGATTGGGTAATATGCAGGTGTGAGTGTGTGTGAAAGAGGCTCCACCCCCTTCTCCCATGCCCAGAGAACCTTCCTTCTGAAAACTTCCTGACATTAAAGTTGAGACTGGTCAAAGAATCTGAGATCCTAGTCATCAGACCCCGCTAGAATTAGCTCCCAAATACTGCAGATGCCAATTCTCTTAATAACTTGCTGAGAATAATAATATATAGGTATTTAAACTACCCCACACTATTCATATACTCAATTCATAGACTACAAGTATTCCAAATGATGTATACATTCTATAGCAAATTCAGGCTTTGTATTTCCCCTGTGAGATTTGGATGATATAGAGGGAACTTGGAATCGTAAGGCCTACAAAGTGAAACGTTTTCAGATCCTAATGTCAGTAGCTGCGCTAAGGTGTATATCTCATATTGTTTAACTGAGCTACTGATTTTCTGAACCATTCCAGTTCTCATTGTGCAACATACATACAATTGGATATGCTGTAGAAATGAGAACTAAATTAAACACAGAATATAAACACATTTAGGATGTTCTGAGGAGGTTGGACCTACAAAAACAATGACAGTAGGTGCTGGCATATAATGGCAGGAGAGCTCTTGGAGAACACAAAGATATGCAGAGTTTGAAATATTTTTCATAAAAAAAAAAACAAGAAGGAAGAGGGATGGTGAACAGAGAGTGAGGGATAGATGGACAGACGGGAGGAGTGTGAGGGCACCACACACTGCCAGCTAGCCCCTGCGGAAGCCCCCTGGAAACCCTGCCGGCTCAGGTAGAGCTCAGCCAATCAGAGAGCAGTTTACCTGGCAGGCTGAAGAACTCCCAGCGCAACCTAGATTTACTGGCACTGTTAGCCAAGTCTAAGCCACGCCCAAGAACAAATCAATGGGGGGGAGGAAAGAAGGGGAGATACATATCAAAACCATGCACTAAGAAACCAAACTACCGGGAAGGCATTCACAGAAATGGGGTAAGAGATCACAAAATGTAAAAACATAAACAGAGTAAAATAGAGACTAAAGTTTAATAAAGAGAGTAGACCGAGAGGTAATAAGTCCTGTGTGACCCTGAGCACACCTGTACCTGTATCTGTGAGAGGTCTGTGAAAGTTACCTGACGCAAGCATGCTGATGTTTGTGTTTGCGTGGGGCTGCGGTGGCTGGGTGCTCTCTGCTGGGAGACCAGGGCCGACTCTTCTTGCCTCCAAACCCAGGGAGCCGCTAAGCTGAGGCCAGGAAAACACAGACAGTCAATCCCATGGAGTGTTGCTGAGGGGTTAGTGTCTCTGGGGGTTAGTGTTGCTTTATTCTGAGGGGCTAGTGTTTTTGGGGGTAAGTGTTGCTGGGGTCTGAGGGGTTAGTGGTATTGGGGGTTCGTGTTGCTGGGGTCTGAGGGGTTAGTGGTATTGGGGGTTCGTGTTGCTGGGGTCTGAGGGGTTAGTGGTATTGGGGGTTAGTGTTGCTGGGGTCTGAGGGGTTAGTGTCTCTGGGTGTAAGTGTTGCTGGGGTCTGAGGGGTTAGTGGTATTGGGGGTTAGTGTTTCTGGGGTCTGAGGGGTTAGTGTCTCTGGGGGTTAGTGTTTCTGGGGTCTGAGGGGTTAGTGTCTCTGGGGGTTAGTGTTTCTGGGGTCTGAGGGGTTAGTATCTCTGGGGGTTAGTGTTTCTGGGGTCTGAGGGGTTAGTGGTATTGGGGGTTCATGTTGCTGGGGTCTGAGGGGTTAGTGGTATTGGGGGTTAGTGTTGCTGGGGTCTGAGGGGTTAGTGGTATTGGGGGTTAGTATTGCTGGGGTCTGTAAACAGCTAAGTGCTCATTGGCTCACCTGTGTCATACTGGACAAGTCAGTGGTGGGTTGGCTGTGTGTATCAGTGAGAATAACTGTTGCCACTGTGGTAATTTTCCGCTCTGTGTTCATGGCGCCTGCCCCAGAACCAGTCTGGGCCTCAAGCAGCTTGTCCTCTGGAAGCACAACACGTACCAGGGTTGTAATGCAAAATAACAAAATATAACATGATCTAAAATGCAATCACATCAAAAAGAGTTATAAGCATAAACAAGACTTAAATGGTCGGGAACACTTAAACCTATGCACATTAATGTGTATAGCCTGTAATAGTGGTTGTGATGGTCGAGAGTAGTCTGCAGTTCTGCTAGCTGCCACTAGGTGTCAGTGTTTGCCTTTAAGAGTGTTGGTATCCCCAGTAAACCACACTCTCCAGACCTTTCCATGGTGATGGTGCAGCTGTCTCTTCCTGCTCCCTCCTCTGCTTTGAGTCTGTCTCCTCACGTGCTGTCTCCTCCCTCTGTAGCGGCTGTGTGAAACAGCAAACAGATAAGCGTTCTAAAAGACAGCATTCTATAAGTATAACTTTACCATACACAAATTGACTAGCCAGCTCTCATAACCAAAACATCTTGCTTACATCCATTAAAACAGAAACAGAACAAAGAATGAATCATAAATTTAGAAAAATGTGCTATAATGACCCTTTTACACATGTTGAGTGGTTGGATTGTAATACTGAAATTTAATTCAATAAACATTTCTGTTGAATAGGACTTTTTTTTTTTACTTTACTCTGACTCAACCTCTGTCCTAGACAGCAACACCTGGTTCCTCGCCTATGTTTAGCAAACAACTGAGACCCAAGAAACTAGGTGAGGTGAGTAAGGTGTAACTTTATTTGCTCACTGTTTACTGTGGGCAGGGATCCAGTGTGTGTGATACACAGTGTTTATTGTGGGCATGGATCCAGTGTGTGTGATACACAGTGTTTATTGTGGGCAGGGATCCAGTGTGTGTGATACACAGTGTTTATTGTGGGCAGGGATCCAGTGTGTATGATACAGTGTGTACACTGTGGGCAGGGTCATAGGTTATGCGGGCGTGCATTACCGTGGGTTGTGTATGGGTCCTGGCTGGTGCAGGGGCCCGAGCTGGGGAGCGGAGAGCAGTGAACCGCACAGGAGAGGCCCGCCCCTCTGCACTGCCGTCAGTCCTGCTGAACTGTTCCCCCGTCTCTCCATTCACACGCACCATTCCATCAGCCTGCGGGGGGGACACAAATGTTCCCTCAGAGCTGTTCTCACACTGGGTGTTCATACTGTAACTCCAAGGCCCATATGTATTAATGTTAGTGCAGCTACCAGTTGGGTGTATTCTGTGTATCTACTTACTGGAACATCATGGGTATTGGTTAAAATTATTGAGTCACTAATACTAAATGGTAGCACTTCCCAGTTTTGGTTCAATGAAACCTCACTGCCCTGTCACTGCTTTAGGGTATGTCTGTGAGATCCTGGGTCCTAGCCTTCACTAACTATAGGGTCTGTCTGTGAGTTCCTGGTTCCTTGCCTTCACTAACTATAGGGTCTGTCTGTGAGATCCTGAGTCCTAGTCTTCACTAACTATAGGGTGACTGTGAGATCCTGAGTCCTAGTCTTCACTAACTATAGGGTCTGTCTGTGAGATCCTGAGTCCTAGTCTTCACTAACTATAGGGTCTGTCTGTGAGATCCTGAGTCCTAGTCTTCACTAACTATAGGGTCTGTCTGTGAGATGCTGAGTCCTAGCCTTCACTAACTATAGGGTCTGTCTGTGAGATCCTGGGTCCTAGTCTTCACTAACACTAACTGTGAAGTCCTGGGGGGTTTACCTTCAGTGACTGCAGTCCTGTCTGTGAGTTCCTGGGCTGGATGTAAGGCTTGGGGCTCAGCAGAGGCACCGGTTTGCTGGTTGGGGTGCGGGTGGGGGAGAGCTCCATTGAGCGGGGCTGTGGTAGGGGCTTGGTCCGGGTTTCGGGGACCTCCTTCACGGTGCTCTCCACTGTGGTAGTGAACTTGGTCTTGGGGGCAGACTTGGTAGGGCCTGGGTCCAAGGGCTGGGCATGGGGGCTGGCACAGGGAGCAGGGTCCGGTGTTGCACTGGCTCCTGGGATAGTGGAGGGAGTGGGCTCTTGTTTAGGTGTGGTTATGGGGCCAGCAGAGGAGGTGGGGTCATGTGTAGGGGTATTTCCTGGGCCAGCGTAGGGAGTGGGTTTCGGTATAGGGGTGGTTCTCGGGCCAGAGGAAGGGGCAGGGGCCCGTGTAGGGGTGGGTACTGGGCCAGCAGATGGGGCGTGGTCTGGCGTAGGAGTGGTCCCGGGGCCAGTGGAGGGGGCGGCTCCGGTGGAGACGGCGTCCGGCAGTTTGGGCAGCTGCAGCCGCTCCAGTATGGCGTCACTGATGGTGAAGCGCAGGGCGTAGCGCTGCAGGATGGCTGCCGCCTCCTCGGGGGTGCGTGCGTTACGGTACGCCTCATGCAGCTCCTGCTCTCTACGCTCCCTGCAGAGAGAGGAACAACCGCCGACTGAGTCCACAATTAGACTGAGACTACAGTCAGACTGAAATCACAATCAGACTGAGTCCACAATCAGACTGAGACTACAGTCAGACTGAAACCACAATCAGACTGAGTCCACAATCAGACTGAGGCTACAGTCAGACTGAAACCACAATCAGACTGAGTCCACAATCAGATTGACACTACAGTCAGACTGAAATCACAATCAGACTGAGACCACAATCAGACTGACACAGTCAGACTGGGAGCAAAGTCAGACTGAGACAACAGTCAGACTATAACCACATCCAGACTGAGAGTACAGCAATACATACAAACAGAGATTACAGTGAGACTGAGATCACATTCAGATCGAGACTACAGTAATACACAAACAGAGACTACAGTTAGACTGAAACCAGAGAAACATACAAAGAGAATCTAAGAGTATGATCAAGCTAAGACAATGAAAAGACAAACAGACTACAGTCAGACTGAGCCCTGAGTAACACATGCAAATACAGACTACAGTCAGAATGGGACCACAGTAAAACAGAGGGAGTACAGTCAGACTGACACTACAGTAATACATACAAACAGAGACTATGGTCAGATGGCTTTAAAGATAAGACTGAGGACATAATCTCCAAAAACATGAGAGAGGCCCACGTCACACAAACACATAGAGAGTAGAAATGTGAACAGAGATGTGGTTGGCTTCATTCTCATACTTGTCCTCCACTATCTCCTTGTAGGTCTTGATGCTCTTTCTCCTGCTGGAAGCACTCCCATTCCCAGTCATCAGTTTCTCCATCATCTTCCTCTCCTCCTCCTTCTTTATCAGGTCCTGAGACGCACTCCTCCTTCTGTTCTTCCAACGAGCCAAGTCCTAATGCATCAAAAACCCAGAGTCAGTCATCATCTTCATCATCATCATCAGTGCAATATTATCCCTACACAGAACTAAGTCAAGAACCTTACTGAAGGAGACAGTGCACCACTAGATCCACAATGGTGGCCATCGCAAAACCATTGTAGCACGCAAATGTGGACATTCCCCCCGTAGAATACTGAACCTTCGTCTCCACATGGGATTCTCATTCTTTACATATGGAAACGCTATAATTTACATTCACACCCCATGTTGGCATCTTATGTGTGCATGTGTTTGTAGCGGTAAACTCTGAGTTGTAGCACAGCAGCTATGGTGGCATGTTTGTAGCAGTAACAATAATAAAGCAGGTATAGTGACATGTGATTGTAGTACTCTCGTACTATGGTAGTATGTGTTTGTAGCAGTGAACTCTATGGTGGCCTGTGTTTGTGGCAGTGAACTCTATGGTGGTCTGTGTTTATGGCAGTGAACTCTATGGTGCCATGTGCTTGCGGCAGTGAAAGCTATAGTGGCCTGTGTCTATAGCAGTGAACTCTATGGTGCCATGTGCATGTGGCAGTGAAAGCTATAGTGGCATGTGCATGTGGCAGTGAAAGCTAGAGTGGCCTGTGTTTATAGCAGTGAACTCTGTGGTGGCCTGTGTTTGTGGCGGTGAACTCTATGGTGTTGTGTGTTTGTGGCACTCACGTCCTGCCACTGGTCCTCCTCCTCTCTGTGCTTGTTGTACTGGTTGTGCATGAGCTCATGGCGTGTCTGGCTGTGCGGCTGCAGGATGGCCTCCTCCTCACCGCGCATGTCAATCATGCTCACGCTCCTGGGAAACAAACAGAAAAACAGGAAATCGCACTCCTGCGTACCACCAGGGAAAACAGACACCTGGGAACGTCACCTCACATTTCCTGCTGAGAATGAAAACACAGCAAGTGTTTAGTTAAAACATTCCTGTACTTAATAGCAGCCAATCCCGCAGACTAAAACTAAAAATGGTTAAAATGGAGCTTAACAGGAAATAAGTAAGTGAAAGTCAAATTCGGGGCAACAATATTGTCTACCACTGTGAGAGAACTTTCAACAAGCAGGTGTTTTTTTTAATCATTGTTGTTTTTTAATAAAAAGTTTAATAAGTGCTCTACAAAATATGCAGCGCTGTTACTTTCGTTCATTTGGAAATGCAAACAGGCCTGTCTACTGGCAAGAGCCAAAATGGCAGCAGGGGGGCTGCGAGACAGGGTCAATGACCCAGGGCTGAGTCACCACACCTGAGGGAAATACACATTTAGGAATCTGGCCGAGAACCTACTTCTAAACAAATTGTCCACTGTAACATAGCACCAAGTGACGGTTTGGAAATGTGCGTACTTCTTCATACCACTGTCAAAACAGACAGACTCATTGCATGAACTCATGTAAACCTTGGATGCCTTCGACAAAGACAACATGTTTAGTTGTTTTTAGGAGAGATTAGATCCTACTATAGCCTCTGAATGAACTTGTGCAGTGCCAAGGACTTGACACACACTCTCTCTCTTCTGTCCGCTGTGGGAGCACTCATGGACGTGCCTTCCAAAAACTGACAGGGGAAAACCGACACTACGACTCCCACAGACCCCAAATCAGAACACCAGGCTACGGCATCGCCGCTGTGAAGCCGCTAGGTTAATGCCAATGGTATTCCAAATCTGAGATTCCGCTTACAAAGTCACTCTTCATCCAATATAAATATTGGGTAGATCCCATTGTAAGTATTGTACAATCTTGGATGTCTCCTCAACCAAAATCATAAAATAGAACAGACGAAAGGTAAACACATACAATTTCTGAACCATTTTAAACCTGTGGGATCCTGAACATTTCACCACTTCTGTTTTCTAATCTTGTGAGGGATATTTTTAAGTGTCCAATCAAATGCTAAACTCATTAAAAGAAAAGGCTATGGCAACATGATATCACCACAGAAGTAAGAAATCAGTATGAGAGTGTATGAATAGAACAGTAAAAAGAAATAATGACAGAAACCTTTATTCTGTTCTTAGTGAGAGCAGAGAACTACCCTGCATGGGAGCATTTTGACAGCTCTCATTTGTCCTTTATCACAATCCAATGACTAATAAGCAGAGAGTGGTTAGACTCAATGGAACAAGCATACACACACTCCCATGCACACACACAAACCACAACTGTAACAGAGCAGCTACAGAACAAATGAATATCCGAAAAAACGGCGACCACTGTGCTGGATGTTCTCTGTGACATCATATATTCACTGACCTGATACAATGTAAGCTTCGACCAATCAGATGGCCTGTAGGTATTGTAGCACCAATTACATGCAGGAGGGAAACAGCTAGATTGACTGGCTACACTTGAATATTTGGAGTAGGGGGATGAGTGGTTTATTTTCAATAAAGCCCAGGACTGAGTTGAATTTAAGAAGTGCAAAAAAAGTAGGAGAATCTTTCCCGAGATTGTAATTAATTATTGTAGGGCCTCTGCAGTGCCTTCCCAGAGTGAGGAGACCAAATTTAACTTTCTGACAGCCATTTAAACAGAACAATCCCAAAAAAAGTTGGTCTTGGACCGTCTAACGAGAACTCTGGAGCCTGTGGCTGCCTGAAGCACACTGCTGCCAAACCCTGCTGTTACAGCAAGCCGACAGTTACTCTCAGCTCAGCACTGTTACACTATGCCAAGAGTTACTCTCAGCTCAGCACCGTTACAGTATGTTAAGAGTTACTCTCAGCTCAGCACTGCTACACTATGCCAAGAGTTACTCTCAGCTCAACACTGTTACAGTATGCCAAGAGTTACTCTCAGCTCAACACTGTTACAGTATGCCAAGAGTTACTCTCAGCTCAGCACTGTTACAGTATGCCAAGAGTTACTCTCAGCTCAACACTGTTACAGTATGCCAAGAGCTACTCTCAGCTCAGCACTGTTACAGTATACCAAGAGTTACTCTCAGCTCAGCACTGTTACAGTATGCCAAGAGTTACTCTCAGCTCAGTACTGTTACAGAATGCCAAGAGTTACTCTCAGCTCAACACTGTTACAGTATGCCAAGAGTTACTCTCAGCTCAACACTGTTACACTATGCCAAGAGTTACTCTCAGCTCAACACTGTTACAGTATGCCAAGAGTTACTCTCAGCTCAACACTGTTACAGTATGCCAAGAGTTACTCTCAGCTCAGCACTGTTACAGTATGCCAAGAGCTACTCTCAGCTCAGCACTGTTACAGTATACGAAGAGTTACTCTCAGCTCAGCACTGTTACAGTATGCCAAGAGCTACTCTCAGCTCAGCACTGTTACAGTATACCAAGAGTTACTCTCAGCTCAGCATAGTATATATGGAGAGTTATACCCAGTTCAGCATATGCTGAGAGTTTCTCTCAGTTTGGCATAGTTACAGTATTCTGAAAGTTACTCTCTGGTCAGCACAGTTACAGTATACTGAAAGTTACTCTCAGGTCAGCAAAGAGTATATGGACAGTTACTCTCAGCTCAGCACAGTTAGAGTATGCTGAGAGTTTCATTTAGTTCAGCACAATTACAACATTTTGAGAGTTATTCAGTTCAGCAAAGAGTATATTGAGTTACTTTGCCAAACAGATGAAGCACTTTCAGCTCTGCACAGTTAGACCATGTCAAATGATTTTACTCCAACAGTTAGAGTGCTATAGAGTGATACTATGGATCTCTGAAGATGGCAACAAAAAACTCACAGCAAACATCAGTGCGCAGTCATAAGGCATGCATATGTGCAAGTGAGAATGAATGAAAGTGTGTATTTTCCAGGTGTTTTTCTGCAGGTAAATGCATGTGCATGCATGCATACATGCGCGAATGAGTGCATGGACGAGCATGTGATCGTTTCCATGCACATTACTGCATGTGTCTGCATGCTCCTGTCAGGGTACAGCGAGATGAAGTTAGTGCAAACAGAGGACACGCACGCAGGCCCCTCGGCCTGTCTGAGATTCAGAAAGCACACTTACTCTGAGTCATCTGCCGCACTGGCAGCTTTGGAGCTGAATCTACAGGGTGAAAATAAAAAAGACAAATGAACTTAATGGGGGGGGGGGTGAGCATACACAAACAAAAACACAGTGAACACAGTCCAATCCATAAACTCGATCACAAAATGTGACATACAGCTCACTGCTATTGAAACGAATTACATCTGGTGTGAAGCAGGAACATTTCCTTCACGTCTGTGATGGCTTGAAGAATTTCTGAGCTTTGCCCAGACCAGCATAAAGCAGTAGTACAATCAAATGGCCACTAGGTGGCGCTCACAGCAAATTCATCATAACCTGTTAATGCACAAACCCCAAAATATCAGGAAGCTCTGTTTGTATATGCGGTTTAACTTGTTTTCAATTTAAATATCCAAGCTGAAAATGATCTTTATTGGTTAACAGAAAAAGTTATGTTTATGTAAAATTTTGAATGCCACTACCATCTGAGCTTGGCACAAAGGGCTTTTCTGGAATATGAATTTTATGAAGGATGAAACCAAAGATTTGGCCTGCCTTCATATTGAAGGAGACCGCAAGAAATACTTTTACTAAGAGTCATATGTGATACAGATGGATGTCAAAACTGATCAAAAACAGCTGCAATCATCTCAACACACAGCCATTGGTACAGTGCTATCAGACTGTGGGTTTAAACACAGTATACGTGGTGTGTCACAAAGTCTGGTCATGGCCTCATGGGATAGAGGGATACACTTTGTAAAATCAAGAGCGATACTGAAGCCATCCACAATTAATGCTCCAAACGCCAAGTAAATAAATAAATAAATAAATAAATAAATGTTAACGAAAATTACTTAATATACCTCATTATTAGTTTCCCTGCTAATGACATAATGCAAATGCAATGTTCTTCATTAGTAAATTAATTAATCGCGCTGAATTTGCGTTTTAATGTAACACATGCAAGACCAGACATATTTATGCTCGACTAATTAACTGACAAGACATTACAATGGTAGTGGTGAAAAGAAAACAAAAACAAAAGCGAAATGAAATGAAATGAAATGTTGAGAAAATAAATCTGTTCGTCCCAGGGGTGGCTGGAGAGGGGCATGTTTGCTTATGTGCAGGCTGAGAGGAAGAGTCGTTTGTTTTGTCTTGTTTTGTCTCTCAGGGTGGGTCTATTAGTAGGGGTCACAGGTCACGCTGTGGACCAGAGGGGGCTGATTTTGCTACCCAGGCCTGAGGCACCATTAAGCAGGGTGCTTTCACTCCTTTTTTCCAGTAGAAGATAAGATCCAGCCATACAATGGAGTTACAGGTTGTGTGAAGACTGTAAGAGCTGTGAGGCTAAACAGTGTACAGACACCAACAACCATTTAAATCTCTGTCACACTTGTGGATGGAAACCAGACCTGGGGAAGCTGTATTTACTGTTTATTTCTTTGAGATATTAAGTATGTAAATAAAAATTACTGTGTGGGACTATTGAGTGATTACTAACCGATTTATGTGATGCGGCTCAACACACCAGTATAGACGTCGTTTGAGGCTTTCCTTGCCACAAGGAGCCAAACTGATGAGGTGATGAAAATCCTGTTGTTCGTCTCCCAGTTTGTCAATAAAGCTTTACGCCATTAGGTCTTTTTATTGTTTCAGTGAGCCTGACATTAAAGGTCCTTAACAGTTGCTTTTGGCAAAGTCTGATATTGAGATTGGCTTGTAACGTACCCCTGACACAGCCGGACTGAGTGTCTCCGCACCAGAACAAAACCACTATTGACGGTAGATTTGCTCTCTTAGGAAGGGCTGACTCACCAAGACCAATAGTCTGTGCCTGTACGATACTCACACCAATGTACTGCCTTTTAAAAATGATCAAAAACGTTTTTTTTGGGGGGGGGAATGTTGGATTTCTGAGCGAGAAATAAGCAGTTATACTAAAGGCACTACCATAGATATCTCAACAAAAGTGTGGGGACTCTCAGAAGTTCTGGTAAAGGCACTACCATAGACAGCTCAATGAAAGGGTCACAATAGAGAAGATGGGGACACTCAGAAGTTCTAGTAGAGGCACTACCATAGATATCTAAAAAAAGGTCACATTAGAGAAGACGAGGAGTCTCAGAAGTTCTAGTAAAGGCACTACCATAGATATCTCAATGAAAGGGTCACATTAGAGAAGATGCGGAGTCTCACATTGGGGGGAGATCATCATCTAACCAGGATGGTCTTCGACGTGGCTCCTCCCCTTCCTTTCCCACCTTGTTGGCACAAGGCAAGAAGTGGGCGGGGCCGGAGGTCGCGTGTTTGGGGGCGAGGGCGTCTGTGCTCCGGCCTCTGCCAGCCTCCTCTCGATCGCCTGTGTGAGGGCCGGACTTCCTCGCCATGTCTGGGCTGTCCCTGGGCGTCCTGGCCCCGGGGTTCGTCATGGCGGCAGGGGCCGCCACGGCAGCGGTTGCCATGGGTGCCCGGTATAGTTCCGCCGAGCGCGAGAGGCTTGAGCTACTGCTGGGGTATGATGGGAATGGGGAGGGTGGGGGTGGGGGGTGAAGTGGGTGGGAGGGACACATGCCATGGGCAGAGGACCAAATTAACATTTCAGCAAAAGGCTGGAACAACAAAAAGGAATAAAATTATTCATATGACCAACCACAGATTAAATGGAATCCCATAAACAAAATCAAAACCGTCCGGCACAAAACGTGCTACTCATTAACTCCCTCCCCTCCCCCTTAACGGAAACCTTGAGAAAAAAACCCTAAATTACAGAAAATAGAAAAGTAAAAGTCGACCGCCATGACCCTTTCCTCTGTAAGTGGGGCTGTGACTTTGTGCAGTTCTCCCATTTTCTTGAGTACATAGTTATAAAATGAGAGAAGTAACAGAAAAGAATATCCTATTTCAAAAGGAAAAAAGTATATTTCATTCTTTTTGATCAACAGAGAATCACAATGCTGAAGAAAACCCAATGGACCAAGGAAATTTGCAGTGCCACATACACACATATACATACCCCACACACAAACATCACACTTTCTGCTGCTAACTCTGACCTTTGATAGGCCGACACTTTTTCCTGCTCCGCGGGTCTGATAGGAGTGGAGGAGCCTGAGGTGGGTGTGGCTTTGAATTTGACAGACCCCGGCACAGGTAAGAAAAGGTTAAAGCTTGCCGCTGAGCCCCCAGTACTTTTCTGGAACATTCCAGTCCTGCGCGCGTGCATGTCATCTTTTTCCAAATCCGGGAAGCGGTCGTCTTCGTCGTCATCATCACCTTCATCATCGTCATAGTCATGCGCGGTGGTTGCACGGATAACCTGGAGTTTTTCAGCGGCAGGGTGTGGAGGGGCAGCAGCGTGTCTCTGGGGCTCCTGGTGGTGTGCCTCTGCTCTGGCAGCACTGTCATAGGATATGCCGACAGGAGAGGTCCAAGTACAGGGCCGTGAGGCACACCCAGGACTGTTTCTCATCATGCCAAAACACCACACCACCAGGGCGATCATGCATGTTTAACATACAACAGTTTGTTTGGTTTTTGATCACTCAAAAGACTTCTGCTTTAAATAAATGTCATTTTAAAAACAAAGAAAGCATTCTGGAAAATGACAATAGCATTATTGAGAACCGTACTTAAATCCTCAGAGGAAATTGTCAAAACAATTAGCTGCTCAAATTAGTCACACAAGGACATAGCTGCCATGTTAGATTTCATTGAGTTCAGTTGCTTCACCGAACTCCTCATACAAATATCAATGGCTCCAGAGCCATTCAGTCTGTCTGAAGTGAAACACAAGTCAACGCTCAAATACCACAAAACTTTCGACATCACATAACGACCACTCATTTCACCATCAATCAGCAAAACATCTTCTCCTGGCCGCACAAAACCGGCGCTAAGCAAACCCAGCAGAGCCGGATTAGTCACAGCACTCCACCAGAGATGTGTTAGTGGTGAGCTCACACAGGCGTGTTAGCGCTGAACACACAGGCGTGCAAGAGGGCCCAGCCCACCTCAGCTCCAGGCTGGCATTGGGGCCGTCAGTGTTCCCCTCCCCCCTGGTTTTGGAGCTAGGCAGGAAGGGTTCCACCTTGGTTTTGGAGCTGTCAGGCAGGGCCACTCTCTTAGCTTTGGGGCTGTCTGGCAGGGCATCTCTCTTGGTTTTGGAGATGTCTGGCAGGGCCTCTCTTTGGCTTTGAATGTGTAGCTTGGACCCTGGTAAGGGAAGGAATCTGTTGAAGGAGGGGCCGCTCGGCTTCTGGAAGGCCCCGGTCCTGCGTGCCAGCATGTCGTCTTTCTCCAGGTCCGGCAGCCTTCCTTCCCTCTCCTCTGCCTCTTCCTCCTCCTCTTCCTCCTCGCGCTCTTTGTAGCGGGCCAGCTTCTCATCCAGGGCTCGGTTCTCTCTCTGCGCTAGCTCGGCAGGTGTGACTCGCCCCGTCTCCTCCTCAGTGGTCAGCGGGACCGCTGGTCCGACCTCGCTCAGCATCGAGCTGGAGCGGACAGGGAACACACACAGAGTGAGACAGTGACCATCCTGCCTGAGGCCATGCAGCCATTCCCACAATGCAAATCGCAAGCCCGCCAATTCCCTTACCAGCGGCAAAAGTCAAATCACCAAAACAAAGAGCGAAAGGCAAAAATAAACCGCACTGATCCAGTGTTACTAAAGACAGCTCCAATGCTACAACACTTTTTGGTTCCCAATCTCTCAAGCTCTGGGGCAATGCACACTACATGCTCAATCTGTGGCATAAATAGGAACAGAGAGCAAACAGCACTGGATATACTGGGAGATACTGGGGAGGATCTATGCAGCAGATCACAGTCATGGGGGATGCAGAACGGGAGTCCAGGGCCAGCCAGGGTGCAGCTGGGAGTCCAGGCTCCTGAGTTTGGACAATGCAACAGGGCAAAACACAGTACTGCAGAGCGCAGCAAAAATACACCACAGAGAGACTGAGCACGGCTCGATGCAGCAGACAGAGCTCTGTCCCAGAGCATGCGTGTGTGCGTGCGTGTGTGCATGTGATTGCATGTGCATGTATATGTGTGTGCATGTATGTGTGTGTGCACGTGCGTGTGTGTGTGCATGGGCATGCGTGTGTGTGTTTGTGTGTGTATGTATGCATGTGTGCCCAATCACATGTATGTGTACGTTTGTGCGTTTGTGTGAGTGTGTGTGTGTGTGGGTGTGAATTCATGTGTGTGTACATCTATGTTTGTGTGCCTGTGTGTATGAGGGTGTCTGTATGTCTATGGTGAGTGTGCATGTCTGCATTTGTTTGTTATGTGTGTGTGTGTGTGAGTCTGTGTGTGCCTGCATGTGTAGTGGTGTCTGTGTGTGTGTGTGTGTGTGTGTGTATGCCTGTATGCGTAGTGGTGTCTGTGTGTGTGTCTGTGTGTGAGTGCCTGCATGTGTACTGGTGTCTGTCTGTGTGTAAGTGTGTGTGTGTGTGTGTGTGTGTGAGTGTGTGCGTGTTCCTATGCACACAGCACAGCACAGCACACCCCTGCCGTACCTGGCAGCCCGCTCGGTGAGCTGGGAGCCCAGGCCAATCGTGGGTGTGGCCACAGCGGCAGCAGAAAGGAGGCGGCGGAGGGTCTGTGCCTCGTTCCCCGGCCCCGCCCACTGCTCCTCCTCCTCCCCCCCTGGCCGCGCTATGCTCAGCCTCTCCCAGCACTTCTGGTCGATCTCGGTCACGGGGCCGAAGTGCACAAAGCGCTGGCGGCCACTGGGGGCGCTGCGCTGGGCCCGGGCTCGCCGGCTCGCCAGGTCGTCCAGTGCGGCGGTCTCCGCCCGGATGGCGGGGGGCAGGGAGCCCTTTTCCAGGCAGGCCTGGCACACGGGGGCAGGGGGGTCCTCACTGCACCCCCAAAATCAGCAAAGGAGGGGGCAGGACACAGAGCAGGCAAAGACAAGTGTTAAAGTGCACCTTGGGGCTGTTTTCGAGAATTAATTATTCATAATTTTGAGTGGTTTTCCATTTTCCCTGCAGAGCCAAACTATGTAATCGGCCCCACAGTGAACTGCACTCACGAAACTGTGCCACCAATCACATGCTGCCTACATCATCAATGGTACCTGATTGGCCAGATGAGGTTGCTGTAGTAATGATGAATTTAATTGGCTTTCTCGACTATTTTACGCTGGGGAGGCGGAGCCAGTCATTGCCTCTCCAGTGTGGACCTCTGGTTATAGCTGATGCTATTTGGGCTGGAATTCAAGGTTCCAGTCTCAGGTTATACAGGTACACCACAATCATATACCTTTATTCTGCACTTCTACAAAAAGTCCTACTGGATCCTCCTTCAAGAGAAAAAGGCAATACTAGCCAAGGCAGCTTTATAAGTATCATCAAACATTTTGCGTCCTATCAAACATTTCCGCTGCGTTAAATTTCCCACAAAGACCCCATTATACTCTGTCAGAGGAACATGGTTTCTGAGTGAGAAGAAATAGCGGAAAATGGGGTATACTAAATGTTACTGACAGAGGGGAGTTCGGGAGGGCGAGTTATTGATATGGAGCAGTAGATCGGTATGTAAACAACCTCCAAGTTAATATTCAGGACCTCCATTTTAGAAATAGCTCCAAAGCTACACTGCATAGCCTGTTTCCTATAGAAAGAACAGAGGCCCGACAGCTAATTTCCTATATAAACAACAGAGATAAGGCCCTGCAGCCTGTTTCCTATATAAATAACAGACTAGGCCCTGCAGCCAGTTTCCTATATAAATAACAGACTAGGCCCTGCAGCCTGTTTCCTATATAAATAACAGACTAGGTCCTACAGCCTGTTACCAACAGGAATTACTGAAAGTAGGCCCTACAGCCAATTAGTTTCCCTCACAGCCCTAAGTGTTGGCTAAAGCTTCCATTCGCACTCTGCTAACATCAGAGCCGTGCTCATCCAACAGCTGGGCCTTTTGTGGATCCGAGCTATTCGGCAAATTGCCAGGCAACGCCAGCGACACTCCCTGGGCTCAGAGTCCCCACGAGGAAGCTCGCTGTAGGCTTAAAAACATGCCGAACGAAACCGTACAACTTTCCCCTCAGGCCAAAGGAACGGTGCTACGTGTATCCAGGTGAACTCAATAAACGTCTCAACAGCCTTAGCAAAGGCTGTAACATGGGATATGGCTTTTGAAAATAATCTGTGCCGGATTCTCTGCGGCTGTTCTGGCATTAGGCTAAACAGCCCTGATTCTGGGTGCCATGGAGACGGTGGGTTTTGGAGGGCCGTTTGGGGACACTGGGGTGTTTGTGCATTTGTGATGTGGGGGTGGTGGGGGGGGGCACCTGGACTCTGGCTCAGTGGTCATCTTCAGGCGCTGCCATTTCTCCAGGTCGGACTGGGTGATGGAGGCCTGTACAAAGGCCTGCAGGGGGTCCTTGTTGGGGAGGGGCCGGTTTTGGGCTCGCCGACGGGACAGGTCGTCCTTCTCCACATTGGGGAGGGGCTGGGGGCCGCCCCCCTGGCCCCCTTCCTCCCCCTCCCCTTCTTCCTCTCTCTGAGGCCGTGGGGCGGGGGTCTCTTTGCGGGTGATGATGTGGGGTGGCTCTGGGGGAGGGGCTTCGCTCTCACTATGGTACACGTGAGGGGAGAGTCATCACACACCAATGCGCTGTTTCACTTTTCAAGGTGAGGCCGATCACCCCCGGCAAACCCATGCAAGTCAAGCAGTGGAAATGGATTTAGGAAGCGATTCACGGCTATATCATATTATATTATATTATATTATATTATATTATATTATATTATATTATATTATATTATATTATATTATATTATATTATATTATATTATATTATATGTCTCTGGGTGACATTGTATTATGACATATTGTGCATCAGACTATTTTAAAAAGTGATATCACAGCCATATCACAGTCATGCTTCAGGCTTTCCTAGGAAACTTCTTCTATCCTTTTCTAGGATATTTTAACTGTGCTTCTGACTTTGGCAAACTGCTAAACACTCTTTAGACTCTGTGAACATCAGCAGGCATAGATGTGAATATTTGTTTTAGGGGTGGTTAGCATGCTGGCTCTAAAATGTTTAGCCATATGCTAACACGGGGGACTCAGTGTGCAGGCCCCTGTGATGGGCACTCAGAGCTGGGTAAATATGAGACCGAGTGCTGCGGCTGTTGACCTGACAACGGGCAGGTCTCCCCACTACAGTAAATAACCAGTGAGTGCAGCAGGTTACAAACAAAACAACGTGACCCCCCCCCCCCCAAAAATCCTCTGGTGCCAACAACTTCACAGCATTGGATGCAGGATTATAACTCTGTAAGAGTAGAGGACATTATTGCCATGTGTGTCTGTTTTATCAGAAATGTAATACTGATGATGAATTGGTGTGCACATGCAGTGCATTGTGGGTAACATTCAGTGCTAAAGTAGGGCACACCCTTGGGCGTGGTGGGGGGGTGGGGGGGCACCTGGGCTCGGTGGTCATCTTGAGGCGCTGCCATTTCTCCAGGTCGGACTGGGTGATGGAGGCCTTTACGAAGGCCTGCAGGGGGTCCTTGTTGGGGAGGGGCCGGTTTTGGGCTCTCCGACGGGACAGGTCGTCCTTCTCCACATTGGGGAGGGGATGGGGGCCGCCCCCCTGGCTCTCTTCCGGGCCCCCGTCCACCTGATCCTCCTCTTTACGAGTGATGATGTGGGGAGTCTCTGTGGGAGGGGCCTCGCTCTCACTACGGTTCACAGTACAACACACACATATACATACACACATACGCACACATATACATACACATACGTACATACATACATCAACCAACACAACCAACACACACGACAAGCGGCATGCAACGCAAACGATGACAACAGTTGGAAAAATGGAAAAAAGGAGAAAGAAAAACAAAGAAAATGTAATTAAAATAACTCTGTGACAGTTATGGATATGAACACAAGATGGACGTTTGGAAGTAGAAACAGGATGAGAAGGATTCCAAGCAGAGCAGGGCACAGTAACAGCAAGCGATGAACCATTCAGTGATACTCTCCCACTCATAGACACAGCCCATCAGGCTGTCAATCACAGACAGGCCCCGCCCACTGCAACACCCCACCTCACAGAGCAGTCTCACACTACATGTGTCTGGGTTCACCCGGGTTAAAATGCGGCCAAAACACTGCAACGCATCCAAGACCGGAGTCCGGGCTGCGGGTCCGGACAGGTAGGGGGTACCACGCGTCCGCAGGTAAAGCTCAGAGCGCGCAGGCTGGGTGTTTAGTGTGGTATCCGCCAGGCCCACGCCATGCAGAATGTGCGCTGGAGGCTGACCTTAGCGGGCCCTGCTGCCACGCTTTGCATATCCCCTCCCACTTCTGCTTGTCCCGCAGGCTGCAGGTGGAAGGCAGGAACTGCTGCACCCTGGGAGGGGGGCGGTTGGCCCTGGCCCGCCGGGACGCCAGGTCGTCCTTCTCCAGGTCGGGCAGTTTCCGCCCCCCGCCCTCCTCCTCCTCGCTGGAGTCCCAGGCGTGCTCCGGCTGCAGCTTCAGGAAGTCATTGTCCCTGCGCAAGATGATGTCAGGGACGGGAGGCGGGGTCTCCTCCCTTGGCTCCTCCCCCACCACAGGCTTGAGGCTGGAGCGGGTGTTAACACAGGCGCTTTACGCTTTAATGCTACCATGGTGCCCAGCACAGTCACAACATGACCCTAACTTCACAGACTCAATCGCTTATGCATACACACACACGAGCACACATACGCACATGTGTGTGCACACACACATGCACACGCGCATGTTCACATACACACACACACTCATATATACACACACATGCACATACAGATGCTTATACATGCAGAAATGGAAGATCACATGACCCCATTTCAAAAGTTCACTACTGAAGCCAGCCAATCACAGGGACGAGGAGAAATTCTCATTCCAACAGCAAGTTCAGCAGCATTCCCAACCAAACAATCTATAACTAAACTACCAACTCTTCCCTACAACAAAAACTACACTGACATTACAATGAGCAAGATCAGGTCCACTTTTAAAGCTCCCATTCGCTGATTCCAAACCAGTAGTGATCAGTCTAGAAAGCATCCGCAGAAAACCTCAGCACTTATGGGGACTCAGTGTTTCAGGGAGTCAGGTCCCCAAAAACTACTCCACATTCACTAACACCAAACAGTACTCCCTTAGCTCCCATCTATCTGATAAATATGGATACTGAATATGCACTGATTATGATTAACAGACCACTGCACACATGACGTGTATTATTCTTACATATTCATTTCCTTTCCACAAATGCCATGCCCTCTTGACACTGATTTCCCTACTAATTCGATAACTTCTCATGCAACGAGGCAGTGAGAGTTACAACACACACTCAGGCCTCATTCCATTGGGTAATCTCTATGACGCAATCAAAGCCTTTCTTTAGCACCGCTACAGCTCATAAAACAATTAGCAGCACAAAAGTTTATAAAGATTACCGTTACTTGTTTCGTACACGTGTTTAAGTTTAATTAAGTTTGGCTGAAAAACCAGGCCATTATTTTTGCACGTGATGCACATTATTAACTGGAAATTGGCGGCTGTTCCTTTTTTCATACGGCCCTGAACTTTGACCCACAGAGAGCCCAGAGTGTTAGCAGAGGTATGGGAGGATTGGTTTGGTCCTTAGTTCACTCTGGATCTTCATGTGTGCACCTGGTAATGTACTCAAGCACATGCACTAGCACACACCAGTGTTATTCCTTAGTCAGATACAAGGCTTTGAACACAAAAATTCCACCAGCCCTTTTCCACCCATCCCGCCCACACTGGGGTCTTTCAGTGCTGGGGGGGGGGGGTGGCTAACCCTGTTAATAGGGTCAGTGTCAGTCCACTCCATTCCGTCTGACCTGCCGTAGCGCACGGCGGCGGGAAGCACGCGGATCCCCGCCTTCTCCAGCTTCTGCATCCTCCGCACCTCCTGCTCGTCCTGCCCCTCCCACTGGGCCGGCTCCGCCCTGCTCTCCCCTCCCCACGTCACCGTTTTCTTACAGGGGACCCGCCTGTCCTCCTCCTCATCCAGCGCCGACCCTTCCTCCTGGATGGTCTCAGGGTGGCTAAGGAGGAGGTCACGTGATGCAAGTCACATGACGCACATGATGGCTTACACATAGCAGGCACAAAGAGCCAGATCTTTTATTGGCTGAAGCTGTTTACACATCTACCAATAACCACCTGCCAATGTAAGCCTTGATAACCTGATGACACTCACCAGGTTGAAACACTGGTGTGAAATCTGACATATTTCCTACAAGTGCTTTGCCCATATAACTAACTCTAAAATATAGACAGCTAGCTAACAAGCAATACATGCATGTGATGCAATGACTTCCAGTCTTATGTTACTTGCTTCCACTGTTATGTCTGTAAAGTAGTTTGCTGCTAGCTCTCTAACCATTTAGCTAGCTAAGGCGACACGGTTCCATAAGCTAACTAGCAAGCTAGTTAACCCTCTAGCGTACGTAACCACAATTTCATAAACACTGATCTAGGATATATGATAGTGGTCTGCACATTGACTGCCTGTAATCGGTCACTAAACAGGGACTTTCATTTTAATGATTCATTTCTTCTCACTTCACTTGCTTTTTCTATAAATGAAAGCAAAAGATACAATACACCTTATGATATCTGCTAATAGCATGTACAAAATGTTATGCCCATTTATCCTCTAAGACACCGCTAAGCAACAATGATGGTTGATGATTTTTGAAATTTTATGAATAAAATAATATATTGTGTATGAGTCACCAAAGATCAATGACGAAAGAGCAAAAGAGGACCATGTGTATGCACACTGCATGTATACCCTCCATAATATAGACACTGAGTACATTGAGTACACTCTGTAAACTGAGAGTGTGAGATCAGCACTGTAAAGCTACACACAATTTTCAAAGTAAAATCACTTTCATGCACAGTACTTTTGATGATTTCAACCTACCAAGACCTCATATATGTATATATACATTTATATATATGTATATTTATACGTATGATCAGTACAACACTAGATGCTTATACGTTTATTTATCTGTCAGAGGGTCCGGGTGAACAATTTGTGAGATTTAACTGTGCTGGAAGACAATTGAACAGCATGGAGCAGCCAGAGAGAGAGAACAAGAGTCAGAGAAAGATGCCAAAATATTTGCTGAAATCCACACAGCAATTGTTGATCAACAATAGGGTGGCCATCAGGGAGGCTGGGCAGCGGCGTCGGCCGAGTTTGAGCCGCCCTCCCTGTCGCTGTCCCGTGACTGGCCGTTGAAAGGAACAACGAGCGCTCTCATTGGCCACTGTGTGCTGACTGTACACAAGCACCGCCCCTCTACTCTCCTTTACTCTCCTCTCTGGACTCTTGCCACGGCCCCATAATCTCATTTTACAGGCTGAGCCAGAGACCGAGCACCCAGGCGAAACCATGTATGCCGTAATGTGAGGCGATATCGGTTTCCGTCACGGTGGACCGATCCAAGATCGGTCCGATGACCATCCACATTTTTTAGATGGTTTTTTTTTTGCGACCATGCTATCTGGTCCCACAGATGTGTTTTTAATCAGCAGATTGTTGGATGGTCTGTAATTGCAGTGGCCATCAGTGAACGATCGTTGTCCTGGTGCTGGAGGAAGCGTGTGGAGTCTTAGCCATAGGCGTGTGTCAGGGTGGATTCTGCCACATGCCAGGAACTTGGCCACCATTGGCTAGCCAGGTAAAAACAAGAATGAAAACACTGACAAAAACATTGAAAGAAACCTATGGCCTCTCAGTAATCAGAGACTAATTTCTAGGCTAATTTCTGTATTTAAGGTTATTTAAAGTCTTTACAGTGAGTTGGATTCAATCAAACACACTAAGTCTCTTCAAGGGCAATTAAAACAGACTTAAGTCTTTTTATAGGCACACATTATTCTGTTTTATAATAAAAAGCACTCTTACATCAGGCATGCTTATTTGTCCTCAATACAAAATGACATAATCAAAGAAAATGTTATAAAATGAAGTCTATTTGGATTGAATTGCATACGTCCTTAAAGAGGCTAAGTGTGTCTGATTAGGTCCTGGCCTGTACATGTATTCTTTCTGCTATTGTTTTGAGTGGGAGGTTTTCTGGGTACTTGTAGCCATCCATGTACTTTGTCTAAACAAAGTGTATTTGGAGAAAAATACATATTTGGCAGATAGGTTATCCTATTTCTGATTGCATTATGTATTTTTTTGTACATAATAAGAACATATGTTAAACGATTATGCTAAAAACACATACAGTAAGCATATTGATGGTAGGGACTTCAGTGTAAAACTCAGTAAGAGCCACCCACATGATAGTGTGTATTATTTTGATTATTCCAACTCACCTATTGCCAAACAAGCAAGTGTTTTTAGTGTTCTGTTACTAATTGTGAGAACTGGAGACATGTCAAGAAATGTGCGTAAAGGGATGCTTGGATGGATCCTTCCAGATTGTACCATTTAAAATAAATAACCCTCTATACAATACAGACACACACAAATACAGACAACAGTCAGGGCTGGTGAGGTGTCTGTGTGTGTATTCATAGAAATGTGTGTATGGGTGTGTGTGTGTGATGGACAGTGTGTGTGTGTGATAGGCAGTGTGTGTGCTAGCATCAAGCATATGTGTGAGACTGTGTGTGTGTGTATGTGTAAGTGATAGACTGTGTGGTGTAGTACACACCTGAAGGGTCTCTCCCCGCCCACAGGAGAGGTGGCAGTACTCCAGCTGGCCCGCCCCTCCTCCCGCTCCGCCCTCTTCTTGCGCAGGGGGGTGGGCACGTAGGCGCTCTGGTTGCTCTTATTGGGCAGGTACTGGTTGAAGGGCGCGACACTGCGCGGCTCGCTGGAGGACGTGCGACGGGCCAGCATGTCGTCCTTCCGCACGTCCGGCAGCTTCCTGTGGGGGGCGTCAGACTCTGAGTCGCTGCCGCGGCCTGTGGGACGAGGAGGGGGGCGGCGCTGGTTAGATCATCCTGCACACTTCCCGCCACCGACGGTGACTAACACCAATCACATCCAAAAACCACACCACACTAATAGGCCCCATGCTAACATTTTAAATTACGCCGGCAAGAAAAAGCCAACTACCTCATTGTCTTGCTGGCATAATTACTGTGTGCCATAACCAGAAGCAATTAAGATTCAGTACTGTGCTGCTCCTACTGGCATTAAGGCTTACAAATTAGTTCACAGTTCCAGCTCCTAACCAGAAAACACTGCCAAATTTCCTATCCAAATGATAAAAAGATGACTGCAAAACATATGGCACATCAAATTTTATAATTACCACTGCTCCTAAATTGCTTAAAGCAGAATTGAAATCATATTACATATTACTCAATTTACTAATATTTTCCTTTTGTTGCACTTCAGTCTGTTATATTGCAGTACAAATGCAAATGTGTATTATCATACAGCAGATGAGATATGAGTCAGTAACTGGCAAGTTACCCAAACACTATAAAACAAAGCTATGTTATATGTAGCTGACTGATGCAAAGAAGGTGAGCATTGGTCTGAAATGAGACACACTGTACGTCTATAACAAAGTTTTAAATTTCGTTACACTTATACAAAGAAGCATACCTTAACACCACTGCAAATGAATACAATGTGGGAAAAACAAAGACACTAGACTCACTTAAAAGATGGTATGTTGTTAAAAACACAGGCATAGAAAACGAAAACATACGTTCTAATGAGAATCCACTTCCTGCCAGTTAGATTCCTGGTTAAATTTAATTGGTATAAAAAAGTATACATCCAATTACATAAATGTTAAGCTATACTAGGATAGTTAAGGACTTAAGTGCGATAACAAACTATGTGAGAAAAAGTGGGAGAGACATCTATCAACACTGACAGTGTACGGTAATGAATGGTGCATTTTGAGTGCATTTAAATGCTTGTTCTCTGCTGCACTAGAGCTAAGCTCTTTAGCCTGGGCGGCCATGCGGTGCTAACTGTTGGCAGCACATGGCAGGGGGGTGGGGCATCCGCCAGTGCTGGAATTCACACTGACCCAATTGAGCTCACAGTGGCTGTCTGTGCATTGATCTGAGTTTGTAGATTCTAGGAGTTTAGCTGTGTCTACTCTGTGTTGCCGGTACAGTTTAGCCTAAGGTCTATGCCTACCAAGCGAATTCCTCTTCCAGAATGTTCTTCAGATGCATAGAATTCTTTCCATGGCTGACCCCGTTTCCAAATGTGCACGCGATTTTCAAGAGCGGACAGCAACCATTACGTACAGAGTGTAACAGAATTAGAAAATCTACCTAGCCTCTGAAGCTAGAAGTACTACTACATATTTGTTCCAACCATACGCTAAACCAGCTGATTCACAATTAGCACACTTGTTCAGCCAGGTAGTGGATATAATCAGTGAAATCAGCTGGTTTCGTATAAGGATTGAACAAATGCATGGTAATATTCAGTAAATGTTTTCCCAAGCCAGGGTTGTGCACCCCTGGAGTTCCACACACTTGCCGTAGCTCTTCACACTCTGATGTGAAGCAGGGCACTGGTCTTGTTTGTTTTGGCACAATGCTTTGACATTGCACTGTCCTGTTGCAAAATCTCTGTCATTCCTGGAGTCGCTGGCAAAGTTCAAAGTTCAGGACACTGACCTCTTGATCATTTTTCATGATCAAGTAGACTGGCCAATCCAAGAACTAAGCTGCAAATACACACCTTCTAGTCATTGTTTTGATACAATTGTTATACCCCTTTAACAAGTTGAAGCCCATGTCTACAACTTAGCAGTAGCTGAAAATAAATGGTTAATATCTCAGATGATAAGCAAGCTAATTAAAGAGGGTAAAACACTGAAAACAAATTGAATTGAAACTCTATTGCATATTAAACAATAATGTTTATATAGCTGTTAACGTCAGTGGCATTTACTGTTCAGTTTGTTCTAGACAACTGTAAGCTTTTTGCAAATGTAACAGAATTGAAATAGATAGTTACCCTTTGAATGTAAATCTGTTGTTTGGTACAGCTGTTAATAAATCACATTAACTTGTATTAAAACTGGCTGCAGGATACAAAGCAGCGAGTCAAACTGGCATCTTAAATCCCGCTGTCATGGTGATGCACATAAACTAATATTATAATGATTCCTATATGGGCAGATCCAGTCCTTAAGATTGCACAGATCTTAGAATTCATCTGCATGAATTATAAACTAGGGCTTCAACGAACAACTGCTTTCATTATTGAATAATCTGTCGATTATTTTCTCGATTAATTGAGAAAATAATCTCGATATCATCAGATAACAGTGAAAAATTCCCATTACAGTTTCCTATAGCACAAGGTGATGTCATTAAATGTCTTGTTTTTTCTAACCAACAGTCCAAAACCCCAAAATATTCAATTTACTATAATGTAAGACCAAGAAAACCAGCAAATTGTCACATTTGAGAACATGGAACCATCACATTTTTGGCATATTTGCTTCAAAAATGACTTAAACGATTAATCAATTACCAAAAAGTTGGCTATTAATTCTCTTTCGATCGACTAATCAATTAATCGACTAATCACTGCAGCTCTATTTTAAACCCCAATGCAGCCCAAGTAACATTACTGGCCCTGTGTGCAAAAGGAACCCGGTAAAAGTTTGTTTCCCGGCTAGCCATACACATATGTATTATGGAATTAAAGGCATGAATTCATAAACTGTTTCTGTATCGATTATGTAGTAGATGAGATGATTGACAACAGCAGCATAAAGCAGGCTTCCTCTCTGAAAACTTTAGGAGAACACAGCCTCCAGCAGAGGGCGCTGCAGAGACTCAAATGACACAGTTGAGTGTGTGAAGCTGAGCAGGCTGGGGCCATGTTAATGCCGCACATACCTGAGTGGGTAGGAGAGCATGTTTATGGTATTAGTTTCCTGTAGAGAAACAGCTGTCTCGTGCAAAACGCCAGTTTGAGAGGAACAACTTAAAGGCCCTTAAGTGCAGTCCATTTGCTCTAAGTGAGCCAGCCTGCGAATTCTCAAACCTGGCTGTCTTACTAGTTTTCAAACGCAGCTATCGCACACTGCTCTCAGACTGAGCTATCGCACACTGCTCTCAACTCAAGTGTTTCTATGGCAGTTTGAACAGGAGCTAATAAATCTCAGTTGTATATAGAGGGGGAATATGTTTGTCGATATCTCAACATGAGACATAAATGGCCAACCCTGCCTGAGTAGGGTATCTGAGTCTGTGTGTGGGGTAGGCGTGTGTAAAAGAGAGTGAGTACAGTGTACATGTGTGTGTGTGTGCATAAGAGTATGTGAGCACAGAGTATCTATGACTGTGTGTGTGCTTAAGAGTATGTGAGTACAGAGTATCTATGACTGTGTGTGTGTGTGTGTGTGTGTGTGTGTGTGTGTGTGTGTGTGTGTAAAACAGTATGTGAGCACAGAGTGCCCACACGTGTGTGTGTGTGTGTATAAAAGTATGTGAGTACAGAGTATCTATGACTGTGTGTGTGTGTGTGTAAAACAGTATGTGAGCACAGAGTGCACACACGTGTGTGTGTGTGTGTGTATAAGAGTATGTGAGTACAGAGTGTCTATGGCTGTGTGTGTGTGTATGTGTGTGTGAGTATAGTGTTTGGGTGAGTGTGTGCATGTATAAGAGTATGTGTGAATAGTGTATCTATGCCATTGTGTATGGTGTATGGGTGTATGTGTAAGAGTGTGTGAGTACAGTGTCACTATTCCTGTGTGTGTGTGTAAGAATATGTGAGTACAGTGTATCTGTGCCTGTGTATAGTCTATATGTGAGTGTGTGAGTACAGTGTCTTTGAATCTATGTGCGTGCGTATCAGATCGTCTGTAAGGGGCAGTGCTTACCGTCGCTGCTGGCTCGGATGACGACGTCGGGGGAGGGGGTCTGCTGTGAGCGGGAGCCGAAGGAGTCGAGGCTGTCGAAGGAGTCGTCCCGTCCGTGACGCGGGGGCGAGAGAGACTCGCTGCGCTCCGTGTCCCAGCAGTCAATGTAGCCGCTGTCTCGAATGCTCCTTTTGGGGCTCTCAGTGTCTTCTGACTCCTATCACACACACACACCCACACACACACACATGCACACAAACAAACACACACACAAACACACATACACACACACAAACACATACATGCATATACACACATACATACAGAGAGAGAGCGAGAGAGAGAGAGGGAGAGAAAGGCTTGTCAGTTAAATCATTTAAAATGTACTGCAAGTACAGCTATATTTTTCATGAAAGGAATTCTACAGGCCCAATGCTCTGAATTAATAAAAAGGAAAGAGACCTCAGAATAGAAATACACACACACACGCATATATGCACACATACGCACAAAAATGCACACATATACACACACGTGCACGTGCACACACACACACACACACAGATCAGCACTGTATCTCGGGCTCATTTCAGCACACTGCAGAAATCTCAGCGGAATCTCACATCCAGACCTGATCATTCAATCTGCCTTCTCCTCCCAGCAGCTCTGCACCTCTCCCTCTCTCTCTCTCCCTCTCTTCCCTCTTTCTCTCTCCCTGCTTCCAGCTCAGCACTGGAATGACTCCAGCTTCCCCAGAGAGTTCCTGCTCTGAGTGATGGCAGGTGAGGAAGCCTGTGACCTGAGTGTGGTACCTGCCTGTGTGACAGCACACCTTCCCCCAACAGGGGAATTCCCAATGCCCCAGTGCTGTAGTGGTAAGTGAAGAGGAGGTGGGCATAGTGTAACTCCAAAGCCCATATGTATTAATGGTAATAAGGCTAATAGGTGAGTATACTGTCTGAGGAGGTGGGCGTATTGTAACTCCAAAGCCCACATGTATTAATGGTAATAAGGCTAATAGGTGAGTATACTGTCTGAGGAGGTGGGCATACTGTAACTCCAAAGCCCATATGTATTAATGGTAATAAGGCTAATAGGTGGGTATACAGTCTGAGGAGGTGGGCATACTGTAACTCCAAAGCCCATATGTATTAATGGTCATAAAGAAGGCTAATAGGTGAGTATACTATCTGAGGAGGTAGGCATACTGTAACTCCAAAGCCCATATGTATTAATGGTAATAAGGCTAATAGGTGAGTATACTGTTTGAGGAGGTGGGCATGCTGTACTAATGGACAGACAGACTAATATACACACTGACTGACAGACCAACACAAGGATTCATGATTAGAGTGACATCTGCAAAAAGCAGAAGGGTCTACCCAACAAAGAGGCTGCCATGATGTAAGACGATACATCTTTTGTAAGATGTGAGATTGAATTTTGGAAAAAAAAAAAATCAGCTGACCCACCCCACCACCCAATCAGCATGGACCAGCCAAACTCTAACAGTCTAACGGCCATGGAACAATAACTCTCATTAAGTAGAGCCAGTCTTGCTGTAGGCCAGCAACATAAACACTAAGGACAGGCAGCAGAGAGAAGGGTGGCATCACTCTAGGCTTGTAAGACGTTACACTGTGAATTAGCTTCCTATGTCACAGAGTTAACAACCTGAGAAATCAGAAGAAGACAGAGAGTAATCACTGCCGTACCACCCTTACACTTCCCGGTGTCACAGTAACAGCCAGGTGCTGTACACTACAGCAAGAAGAGCGTAAACATGGGATACGAAGAGAGGAAGTGATTCTTCGCTGTTGTGCGCGAGGAGTCGCGTCGATCAGAGACGAACCGTACCATTCTCATCTGCGACAGCAGCCCTTCGAACTCCTTCAGGTCCAGCGTGGGCCCGTTGTACGACGCGCAGCTATTGGCTGCCTTTCCCAGCCAGTATATAGTGATGAGAACCTGGGGGCCAAACACAGACCATCAGAGACACCACGAAGCACACACTGCAGGTGAGATTCAAAGAGATGTACAGAAAGGTACATGAAATATCTAGGGTGAAGGTGAAGAGAAAGGTACAGAGAAGACACAGTAGAAAGTCATAGATGGGAAAAAGAAGTGGCTGACTGAAAAAATCTAACAGTGACAGTGAGACAGAGCGATTATAACGGCAATGTGAATTTTCCAGGTTTCACCATACAGACTACAGTGGTGGTATAAACAACAGAGAAAAGACACAATGGACTAAAGGGGTAAAAGGCTAAAAGAGTCAGAGAGAATGAAAGGGGGAGCAGCAAGAAAGATGGAAAAATATGTAGTGATAGAAAGAGAGAGGGAGTCAGGGAGGGAGAGAAAAGAAATTACTTACATTCTTCAGCTTTCTGCTGCAGTCTGAGCCTCTGAGAGAGGGGGAGAGAGAGAGAGAGAGAGCAAGAGAGAGAGAGGAGGGGGAGACACAGAATCAGTGTTATGAAGGCATTGTATAAAATGGGAGAAAGATTGGAACATGCATAAAATATATATATATAGAACTGTGCACAGTTAAGAATAACGGTATGATTAGCTTAATGAAAAATATCGTACAGCAGTTTAACAATAAATTCGTGTATGGATTTTAACTGGCACAGAGCAGTTGTGCTGTTGATGTGACACGTTCTTGTAGGGAATGTCACGGTTAATACAACGTCTGATATATAACTGCGTATTAAATCTAACGCCAACGAAAACCTGTGTAAACCTTATCCCGCTGCGATATTGGCCCCAGGATTTCACACGAACGCCAACACAATTTCACACATCTCTCTTTTGGTGTTTTTGGAACATGGGGTATCGGGTATGGATTTTATAGTCAATGCGTCTCTGTTGGCCAACCAAAATTGAATGGGTTTTCTCATAATAGCCTGTCCGCTGTAATGCAGTGGGTAACCAAGCTGGAAGGCCGCCCGCTACTGATTGGAGGATTCAGAATAACAATGTTTCACTTGAGATCCTCCATTGTGACACTCTCCTCTCTGGTAAGATGTATCGGACAAACTTGCCCTGCCGAAAATTCAGCCGTGGTTAGAGCTCGCCCAGAAGAAATTCAGACTTGTAACGATGTTAGTCATTTGTGACTAGCCGGCACACTCCTGTTGTAGAGATGTTCAACCGTACAGGAAATCTCCTCCTGTGGAGCACTGAAGTGGGGTACATTTTCAGTGCAGAGGAGAAGTGGCCAACCCTGGTTCCACTGTGCCTCAGGGTCCTAGTGCCTGTCTGTTACAAGCAAGTCTGATTTTGTAACAAGACACATTGTAACCAATTTGCATCAACTTTATAACCATACATTTTCATTCATCAATTGAGGGCCATGTGGCAATGAAAACTAATGATGGAGGGATGAGGTAATATGACACCATAAATGGGTGGAGCTAATGTTTTACGAGTAATTCACAGTGATTAAGGGGCAAAACTTCACTGATTGAAACAAGTCGGTGTTTGACTGCAAACTGAAACTAGGACTGGAGACTCTTTGACTGCTTCAGAAAGAGAGGCAGGTATCTGTAAAAGGGGTTGAGACAGACAGACAGACGGGCAGGTGGGCGGGTGGGCGGACTCACTTGAGGTTGGCGCGTACGGAGGTGTCCTGCAGGTCTCCGGGATCAAACAGCTGTGAGCCCTTTAGCCCCAGACCCTCACACCCCCGTAGGAACAAGGATATGTTGTCCTGGACCAAGACAAGAGTAACATAGGGTCTTTACACACTGAGTCCTACTCACATACACACACACTCAATATCCCTGCCATATAACTCCCGATGTCTCTAAAATATCTATCTATACGAATAGTTAAGGTGTCTGAAATGTCCAGCCACAAAATGGCGAATGTGCCTAAAATATCCAGCCATAGAGGGGCTAGCGTGTCTAAAATCCCAAGCTATATGAATGGTTAACATTTCTAACATACAAAACCTCAGGATGGCTGCCTAAAAATATCCATAAAAATATCCATATACATGACTGGCTGAAATGTCTAATATATCCAGCGGTATGAATGGTTTAGGGGTCCCAAGCCCTGGTGTAGGTGTGGTTTAGGGGTCCCAGGCCCTGCTGTGGGTGTGGTTTAGGGGTCCCAGGCCCTGCTGTGGGTGTGGTTTAGGGGGTCCCAGGCCCTGCTGTGGGTGTGCTTTAGGAGGTCCCAGGCCCTGCTGTGGGTGTAGTTTAGGGGGTCCCAGGCCCTGCTGTGGGTGTAGTTTAGGGGGTCCCAGGCCCTGCTGTGGGTGTAGTTTAGGGGGTCCCAGGCCCTGCTGTGGGTGTGGTTTAGGGGTCCCAGGCCCTGCTGTGGGTGTGGTTTAGGGGTCCCAGGCCCTGCTGTGGGTGTGGTTTAGGAGATTCCAGGCCCTGCTGTGGGTGTGGTTTAGGGGTCCCAGGCCCTGCTGTAGGTGTGGTTTAGGGGTCCCAGGCCCTGCTGTAGGTGTGGTTTAGGGGTCCCAGGCCCTGGTGTAGGTGTGCTTTAGGAGGTCCCAGGCCCTGCTGTGGGTGTAGTTTAGGGGGTCCCAGGCCCTGCTGTGGGTGTGGTTTAGGGGTCCCAGGCCCTGCTGTGGGTGTGGTTTAGGGGTCCCAGGCCCTGCTGTGGGTGTGGTTTAGGAGGTCCCAGGCCCTGCTGTAGGTGTGCTTTAGGAGGTCCCAGGCCCTGCTGTGGGTGTAGTTTAGGGGGTCCCAGGCCCTGCTGTGGGTGTGGTTTAGGGGGTCCCAGGCCCTGCTGTGGGTGTGGTTTAAGGGGTCCCAGGCCCTGGTTTAGGGGGACCCAAGGCTGCAATCCTAGTCTTATGTCAGCGACTGCATTAGACTGAATTAGACACAGCTGCAAAGCAGAAACAGCCCAATCCAAAGACCTCGGAAAGAGAAAAAAATCTGCATCCATCCAGATGATGAACTGGGAGGCCTAGAAAAACACTACACTCTCTAGTGAACAACTCTGAAAATGCACCTAAATTCATCTATAAGCCAACACTGCCAAGCCACCCAGCACATTCCTATAACACCTCATACATATGAGCCAAAACAGGAAGTGGGAGGGGTCAGCTTTATTAGCCTGTTAAAGGCAACAGCGGAACCTGCCTGTGTAGTTCTCACCAGCAGTAATCACAGCCCACTGGCCGCACGGAGAGACGAGCAGCAGGGACTCAGGTGTTACTTCCCTGCCTGGCAGGACACTATTATGCGGCACTATTAAGGTGCATAATTGACTTGCTGCACTGCGTTGGAGCACAGATGCACCACCCCCTCTTCCTTAAACTTCCAATCCTATGATGCAAGGATCTCAGAGAATATTTATTTGTCTTTATACAAAGATCTAATACATATATATATTATAAAATCATTATTTATTTTGCTCTTTAATTCAAATTTTCAGATTCAGATATATCTCCGCCACAGCTAACATTTAAATAATCAACATTTAAATGTAATTGTAACGTGTGCTTCTGACCCTTTACATTGGAATGTTTATAGCGAGGATCACCCTTCTGAGGAAATAATTTCTAGATTCAGAATTAATTTGGGTTCCGGTTCATGCCCAGTTCCGGTTCAGTCAAAGCTTCCATCATCTGTTATTTTGCAAACCGGCACTGCAGTGGTCCGCTAGGTGCAGGACCATTAAGCCATTTTCCACTCATCTCATAGGCCTTATCCTGAGTGTCTGAGTACCTGAGCCGTCCCCCAAGCAGACCACTGCAGTGCCGATCTGTAAAATTTGGTGTGCTGGCAAAGAAAGGGCCACAGCTTGCTTGCTGATTGGGTAGAATGACAGTGTGAATGTCTCTGATTGGCTGTTATGCTAATTTATTCATGGTAAAATCTAATAATTACCTTATTTGGCCACAATATGTTAATTGTTGATTCTTGATTGGGTGTGACACTGGCATTCAACTGAACAATCATCATGACAACATACCTTCCCATATAGAATCCATTTGCTTAAACATGGAAGAAGATAAAAGCTATAAACTCCATGCTGACAGACAAGAATATTATCTCAACAGCAGACCACCAGACTCTTCCACTCAGGAATTGTGGGGGAGAATTTAATCAGCTGAGCTTAGTGGGGAGGCAGACCACCTCTCAGCTGTGACCCCAAATAACTTTCCCCCAAAGGGCTAACGATGGGGAGGTCGATCCACAGGGCTCAAAGCAATGCCTGGGCTTACAAAACAGGAGTATAATATCGGTATGTTTATTCTTAACTACTCTGTTATTACCTTTAGTAACACTAGTAGTAGTTGTAGCGGCAGCTTTGTAAAAATGCAGAGGTTATATTTATGCAAGTGAACTCAAGATGCCCCTATGTGTTTGGTAGTCATGATCCACCCTATTTATCTGTGCTTTTTATTTGGTTTTGGTAGCTAAAATGCTAAAACACAAATAAGAGGCTTCTGTGGAGGGACAGCTCCATGGAAAGCAAGGCCACAGAAGTATGGGGATGCCAAACAGCCAAATCACACATGATAATGCAGCTTTGACAAAGTACATGTCAAATCGCCATCAAGCTTATTATTTATTTATGCAGGCATGTGCCAGAGTCTATTATTTTTGTTAAATAGCTTTGAGTCACTGATAAGACGGAGTAATGGTATAAGAAAACTAAGCTAAGGGTTCAGGACAACGATAACAAAATACCCACCTTAGGAGAGGATATAAGTGACCTAGTATGTTCATAATAATATATTTAAACAGTCTAAATAGCCTATAAGCTATGGATCACAACTGGGGTGTTGAAGTGGGTTTGAAATGTTTAAAACTTCTGGTTGAGAATTGAAAGGTTACAACACAGAAGGAAGTTCAAGGGTGTCATAACACTTTAAGGAAGTAAAGGTGTGCTACTGTGAGCAAATACTGAACACACATACTGTGTATGTTTAGGGCAGGTGTTGTATCTTCGGTCTAAAGGTCTGAGCTTCAGGCCAGGATCTGTGTCATTGAGCAGCATGTGAGTTTGAGAATGTAAACAAGGCCCCACATTCACATGTAGTATGTAGGGTTGGAGCCAACAGGCCATATAAGCCAGGAGCTGTCAGCATGTAACACAACCGATGGATTTGTAGAGACAGGGTAGGACGTGTTCAGTCAAATCCTGCATTTGGCCACTTGTTTCTCTTATCTTCGTCACGCATTTGCAGGGATTAATGGAGATTAACTGAAAAATCTTTGAGAACAACTACAGTACATAAATACACTGAGGAGAAACAACGGGCAGGCTGTTTTTGCTATGTCAGCTAATAACTGCTGAGGGCTTCATCGTCTTTTTTTCATGATGAACTTTCTGACGTTGTTGGAAATAGCTGTTTGAAAAAAAAAGAGTTAAAATAGTTCACCATTATAGAGAACATATTCAGCTTCATAGCCATCATAACTGCGATTTTTGCCGCAGATGTTGGCTTGGAGCTGAAGGTTTGCGCAACACATAACCCCGGAATCTATGATCGGTTGTCTCGTTGTTTCAAACTGGTCTGTGTTCACCGTCCCTACTGGAGGCCCAGCTGGTCGGACTTTTATATGAGGCCAATGAAGGCAACGAGCAACAGCTGTGCTCCTTCACTAAACAGCCTTGGTTGTGTATGCCTGAAGGGGATTCAGCTGCTGTCCAAGGTCCTGACAGGCCACCCAGGTTTTATAAGAAAGCAAGAACATCTGACTGCAGTCTGAAGTAAGACAAGCAGTCCTCTCTGCTCCATCAAATGTACCAGCGCCCAAAGGCACCCAGACCTTTTCTATTCTGATACAAATCCACTGACCCCGTTAGGCCAGGCACATAAAACAAGCGAAAATCAGTATCAACAGACACTTAATGTAATAATTAGTTTATTAAATAAAAGCGCTAAGGATTATTTTAAGGTAAAGTAGCTTCTCTTTTTTCAAATACCTGTCCATGGTATTTGCTGATGACTGAACATCAAACCCCACCTCCAGCCAGCGTTCGCTGTATAGCTGGTTTATTCACTGGTTGTACACTTCTATCCAGCGCATCCCTCTCGTTTTCCAGGAAGTAAGTCAGTGAATCAATGATATTCTGCAAAGTTTGTTCCTTGTTTGATATGGCCCCTTTTACCATTCCAAGTCTAAGTGATTCATTTGGGGTGGGTCTGGCAGAGGTGGAAACCCCCCAGTCTCAGAAAGTAAAAGCACTACCATGTGTTTATTCCACCTACGCACTAAACCAGCTGACTCTAATTAGCACAGCTCTTCAGCCAGGTAGGGGAGCTCATTAATGAAATCAGCTGGCTTAGTGCATAGGTGGAACAAATGCAGAACTACAGCCAGCCTGACTCTGACTCATCCTATTTCAGTAATTATAGATATCTGATAATTCAAATATTCTACAGCCACAGAGATATAATATTCTATTGGTAAAACCCTGCTGCATTTTACCTCCTGAGAATTCTATTGAAGCTGAAGAATGTTAAGTAAAACTTCCATAAATCTGCATACAATTACATATGCCTGCGCCAATTCCACGAAACAACACCTGAGGAGTGTTGCAAAACATAGAGAACCGTTTAGAGATTTAGAGAGAACCTCCAGCCCAGTATATGAAACATCTGATAGTCATCAGAACTTTGTGGCTTTCGGATTAACCCCTGGTCCAGGAGATGGACCTTCTCGCACAGAGCGGGAAGGTCCAGTTAAGGACACGAAAGACGGAGCCCCCTGAACTTCATTTTCCTAATTTTCCTCAATAATTAATGTCCTTGCGCTCAAAAAAAAAAAAAGACCAGCTGTTTTTTATCCATTCTGAAATCCAACATCAAAAGATATGTGTGGTAGCTACAACCTCACTGGCCTGCTAGCTGGAGAAAAATCCAGTCCAGCTGTGGTCCAATTTTCAAACCCGACTCAAACTAATTCAATCTGCTGTCTTAAATGAACAAATGCATAAATAATGCATTAATTAAGATACCCTTGTAACCAAAACGTTATTTATCTGAACATGGCTGAAATTTTGAGAGCTTTGAATCAAATTAACAATACGAAGATGAAATCATTTATTTCGTTTAAAAACGTCAGCATTATTTTGTACGGGCCTAGGGATGCATTTTAAATGAGACAGAAAATGATTTCAAGAGTACTTTAATAGAAATCAAAAGAAGGAAAGATGGAGTGCCATCAAATGTCATATATAATTATACACAGCACCCTGCCAGGTCCCTGCCCCACACAAACCAGCTCTTCGCCAAACTGATGTTATCATCCGTCCATCGAACATAAGGACTCAGGACTTGAGTACAAACACCACACTGCAAAAAATGAAATCTTAACAAGCCAAAAAAATCTCGAAAATAGACAACAGATCTTATTTTTCTTGTTCCGAGATAAATTGACTGGCCTGCACTTGTGTTTATAGGAATATTCAGCAAACTATGAGAAAATGACTTGTTTTAAGAGGTAAAATTGTCTCAATCCACTGGCAGATAATTACGATTGAATCAAGAAGAGTCATCTGCCAGTCGCTTGAATCAAGCTCGATTGTCTGCCAACGGATTGAGGTAACTTTACATCTTAAAACAAGACATATTTTCTCACAGTTATTTGAATATTCTCATAAACACAATTCTAGGAGAGTGAATTTATCTCAGAAAAAGAAAAATAAGTTCTATTGTCGATTTTTAAGGTTTTTTTGGCTCGTTAAGATTCCATTTTTTGCAGTGCAGCACCTAACCACTAACACCATGTCTCCTGTTCTTCCTGCTTAAGGTTTCAGTGTTGTGTGTTGAAGCAGCCTGACCATGGCATTGTTGCTGAGGAGATCTGACACACCAGAGGTTTCACTAGTCTTTGAATGCTTAAATAATAAAACTAACTGATCTACAATGTAAGTAAATCTACACCGAAATGATATCAAACTGCAATTTTATTTAAGTCTTTGTTACATAAGTATTTTTTTATTTTTCACTGTTATTTTGTACAAATCACCTTTTTTAGTCTTTATTAAACACCGGGTTAAGGGATATACAAATTAATGCACAAGAAGGTCATGTTCGATGTTTATTATGTGAAAAAACTAATGAATACATGATTTAAGAGGAATGATTTGAGGAAAGCATACATTGAAAAAAATATACATTGAGGAGGGAGGTTCATTTCTGTTCTGAATTGGATTTCTCATATAGGTCCAAGGGCCAGTCATTGGATATATGATACATCTTCTCTGACCACATAAAGAAATATGCAGTTATCAAATTAGTAGTAAACCTGTGTAATATAAACATGAGTCAGAATACAGGGGAAAAGGAGTAGTTAGTGAGGAGGACAGGAAGAGGAATGGAGAGGTAGACCTATGGGGTGGGTATAAGGGATGGAGGGAGAGACAGGCCACAGGAGGAGAGAGAGAGAGACAGATCACAGTGTACATGTGAAGGAAGGAGGGTGAGACAGACTGCAGTCCGGGTGTAAAGGTATGAAGGGAGAGACAGACCACAGTGTGGCAGAGGAACAGCAGACCGTGGTGTGGGCGTAGCGGGTGGAGTAACTCCACACTCACCAGTCCAGCGATGGGGGTGGGAAGCCTATTGATCTTCTTCACCAGTCCTGGTTTGATGGAGCTCAAAAGCCTGTGAAGAAAAGAGCTGGATTCAGTCCACCACCCACAGAGACCAGCTCTCCACAGGGCTACAGCCTCCAGCAGGGCTGACCTGGGACTCCCCTGCCTGCTTTTCCACTGGCGAGACCTTGAGTGTAAAAAAATCTGTCCAAAAATGCATCATGAAGACCACGAACTGAAAATGTATGTCTGTCGAATACAATTCCAAACAAAAC
This sequence comes from Albula glossodonta, assembly GCA_019788955.1. NCBI lineage: Eukaryota > Metazoa > Chordata > Actinopteri > Albuliformes > Albulidae > Albula > Albula glossodonta. The sequence goes on from JAFBMS010000049.1 coordinate 2,908,108, forward strand.
AGCTCCTTGCCAAACGATGAGATCATCTGTCCTTTCGAACAGTAGGACTCTGTGTGAGTATCAACACCAGGGCCCAACCACTAACACCACGTCTCCTGTACTTCCTGCTTGAGGTTTCGCTGTTGTGTGTTAAAGCAGCCTGACCATGACATTGTTGCTGAGGCGATTTGACTCTCAAAAGGTATCGCTGGTCTTAGATGTCTGTCAACATTTCTCATGCCGACTTCTCAGACACACAAGCAATCACATGCACATTCACTCTCTCTCACACACACACACACGCACGCACACACACACACTGTGTCCTGTGTGATTGGCAGCACATCTGAACTGGTACCAAAAAACATAATCCTCATCCAACCCCTACAATGTAAGGAGTCCACCATACCTATGGAACTGGCTTCATAATTCCAAGTAATAACTCTCTGTCACATTTTACCTTCATTAAAGGAACTATAACAGCTTAAAATACTATTTTACTGACTGTCAGCTTCAGATAGAGGCTTCTTTTTGTGGTACCATCAGCTTTTGTTACTTAAGTTCACAAGCCATCAATCACAATTTGGTGTGTTATTACCTTTCATTTAAACACTAATAACCGGGACTTCAAGGGGTTGATAGATGGGGCAAATATACTCTCTGGAGCAGACAAACTAGTTAATGAAAAAGGACATGCTCTCTTTGATTGGTTTAAAGATTGCATGTCTAAATATTGTCCAATAACAGACCAATAAGGCCTGCCATATACTGGACCCATAGACAGCGTTGAACAGCAAGCTTGTTAAAACTGCCGTTGCATACCCTTGAAATATTTGTCAAATAATACAATTTCTGTTATTGTCATTATGCTGTTGCTCTGTTACTGACTTTTTGGCAGTGATGGCCGTTAAATAAACATGTTTCATTCCCCATACTCTTGTCCTGTTACCACCACCTTAAGCAAGTTTGCCACTGGTCACAATACCAAATGCTAACACAGGCTACTCATTTGTAGCAAAATGCTACATATTTATTTGTTGCTTCAAGGTTTATCGGGCAGTTACTGAATAGCTTGAATAGACACTCGATTTAGTCTGAGAGAATTAAATTCAATTCTATGTTTCAGGAAGCCTGGCACTCTGGCACCCCCTGCTGGTATCCATCACTGCTCTTTTGTGTTGGCATGTAACTGCTGGCATTAAGGTTAACGTTAACGTGTGTTATACAAACAGTAAAACGCACACAAATATGTGCATGCGCACACACAGACACAGTCATACAAACGTTAACACACCCATGCATGTGCGTACAACCACATACTCAGGCACAGGCGTGCACACACACACACACACAATGAAATGGAAAGCTAACCCTCCAGTGCAACCTCTTGCGACTGATAAACCCTTCTCAATCCACATAAATTAAATGTGGGATATCAATGAAGCCATGATGTTCAAATTGTATGTATAATAACATAATGAGCAAAAAACTGAGACCTCCCCCCCCCCCTCCACCTAAACCCCCCCCCCCCCCCCCCCCCCACCCACCCACCAAACAACAAAAACATGTCAAACATGGCTAAAGCAGGTTCTTATTGAAGACCACTACAATAAAGCTATTCTCCTACAGTCTGGGGAATGACACTGAAGTTTACATAATTTACCAGACCGTTCACAGATAATTAACTTCTCTCTCTCAGTGGATAACAGAATAAGACTCAAAGTCAGAGTTATACGTACAGAAGCAGATGCTGACTTGGAGAAGAAAGAGGTGCATTGTTCGGGAGCTTCAGAGCATAACTGGGAAATGTAGTAACTAAGTACAGGAGCCAAGGCAGTTAGAGAAACAGACCGGACCATCTTACTGTCCAATGCCTTGCTTTTACATTTAGAGACTCGCGTCATGTTTTTGCTATATCAGACTGTAACCAGTTCTCCTGTTCTTAGCCCGATCTCTTGTGTGTCCGCGTTTACTGTTTCCCCTTTCAACAACCGTCAAATATTACACACGGGGTAATTAAGACTTGATGAAGCGTCGCATGAATAAGTGTTTGAATGCCCGCTAACGCTGAATAGTTTTATTGTTCCTCCGAAAAAAAACTGCAGGTCGTTTTGGGATACCTTGGGAGAGACTCGATTCGGTCCCGTATTTTCATTCATTCTTTTTCCCCTGTGATTGTGCCTCGGTTTCTTTTCGTGTTTGTGTAGGCAGCTAACCTCCGCCTGTAGCTTAGGCGTTGAACATTTTGTTGTGTCTTTGGCATTTTAACTTTTAATCAGAATTTGCTTAACTTGAAATCTGATTTAGAGTTGTATATTTTGACTTTAAAATTGATCCAACGGGCTTATTTTCCCATCGTCGAATTTGGCAATCTGAATGGTAATTAATATCTTTGATAAGAATTATTAAATCAAATCAAATCAAACAATACTTTACATGTAGGACAAATGAGGACAGGGCTTCAACTGTCAAAAAGGCTGGGTTTCAGAAACTGTTATTTTTAATAAATATTCATTTTCTGGCAATACTTAGCTAAATGGAATAGCAAGTTTGGAGGGAGTCTGCAGGTTTAAACTGAGGGTATGGTGCACCTGTCGTACCCATGACAGTGGTCTTTAACTTTGATTATTAACTTAGTGATTTGCCTTAGATCAAGATAAGTCTGATTCACAGGTAAAGAAATTAAATTGAATCACAGAATACACAGGAGTGCGCGTCCGTGGCAACTGCTTTGTGACATCACCGGAGTTAGTAAAAGGTGTTGCAGCACTTTGCCTCCTAGCTGTACAAATTGGGAAGAGGTGGAAATGTGTGCAGCTGCTAGCGTTTTGCACCTCATTGGGCAAAAAAGCAGCCCGCTTGGAAAATTCCGGAAAGATAATTAATCAAATGTGCCGTGAGTGTGGGATTCTGGGGAATCTGCAGGGGTAAGCACGCTTCGACGGGTTCCAGACTCACTCGCACAGCAGAATCCCGTTCTCCAAGCCGCTCCGGAAATCCTTGTCCCCAAAACGTCTGCCTGTCACCGCCTGTGATTCAAACACAAACACACACACACAAAAAAACACTTTTTTACTGTCTACTTTCTTACTGTTACCATTTCATTTTTCACAAAAACAGCCTTGTGTGCTTTATCAGAAAGGACATGCTCAACAGCCTAGTGGCGAAAGGACACTGAGATATGACACATTTGAGAGGGGACCATGAGGCACTGGGACCATGCGAGGACTTACAACACAACTCCATGGTCAATTTTCTGCTACGAAAGCTGTGGAGTTTAAAGTTAAAATGTATCACTCATTTATTTTTTCCACTGCACCTGGTTCAATATTGGTTTGAGCTCTTGGTATTTATGTGTGGAAATCATACATAGGCTAGCTGGCCTTGAAAGCTTGCCTTCATCTCCTGCTGTATTTTGCTGCTGGAGAAGCTAACCCAACATGACACAGGTCTTGATCTGCTTATTTATTTATTTATTTCCGTTCCCAGCTCCAGAAAGCTTCCTGGTTCCACACCTGGTCTGGTTTTGATCAGTATCCATGGCACTTTGAGCATTCACCCCGCACTGCCCCCCCCCCCCCACCCCCAAAAAACCCCCACCCGCAAACGGTTCAGTCCAAGGAGATTTTTTTCGGTTTTTCCATGTTTCAAGAGTGATAATGCACTGCTTTCATCTGCACTATTTTGTTTAATTTCCCCCCTGGACCTCTTTCCAGACTACAAAGCTGACCTTGGAGCTGACTTGACAGGGGGTCCAGGAATGGTTTAGATAGAAGTTCATTGGTAGAAATGGGCACCCTGAATTTGACATAGCGGAATGTAGCTAAGATCACGGCAGCCCTGCTACATGTGTCACACTTACAAAATACACTATGACTGAACTATCATTTGCTAGGTCATGTTTACAGTACGTGGCACCAATGAGTTGCCCCTGACGGTAACTGTAGGACTAACCATGCTTTCACAATCTCCCAGAATTCAGCCTGCTCTTGTATCACGGCAAAAATAGGGAAATACAATGATGCACAAGTGTGTAACTCTACTTGAGAAGGTTATCGAGAACAGAACATGGTTTAGTTCTGATCGTTGAAACACCCCACCATTAAATTACTTCGTGAATTAACAGCAGGGCAATGGAAAAATGAAACCAAAAAACCGACAATAAAGTTAAGACAAAATATAAGATACTCTCTCCATTTACTGCAAATATTGTTCACAGACTTTGCATTGGCTACCTTTGATCTTTTTTCAGGGTGAGATTTCATAAACATTTCATAAATATATCACAGCTTATTAAGTTAGATTTTTTCAAAAATAAAAATAATTCAATCTGTTTGCGAAATACTTGAGTTCATATATATTCACATGTAAACTGCCTGAGTCGATGGATGTGGCATGCAACACAAATTCAATAAAAGAGGCCTGTGTTTTATCTGACTACACAGAGGGGTGAAAGAGATGTTTCACTTAGTGAGAGCAGAACATTTCCTGCTGTGAAACACAGCGAGTTCCTCTCTGCATAATGCGTATCGCTTACCGCACACTTCAGAGAGCCTCCCCAGCTAACCGTGCTTTCAGCTTCATCTCAGAGAGCAAAAATTACCCCAAAAGTCAGCAACTGACTGGCGGACTGACTGACTTACCTCTATACCGAGGGAAGATTACCGCTTCGCGAGTTAAGATTTTGGGGTTTGTGCTGGAAGCTAAAAGGATTATGGGATAAAATCCCCCTCCAAATCGGGCGGAAACCTTTGTTTGCACAGCTGCAGGGGGTCAGGCCGCTGTGGGGGAGTGACAGGGCTAGCCAGTGTGTGTTCAATTATGGGCTTCTTTTATATTGGAATGCAGGAGAGAGCTGTACAGTTACATCTCACCCAAGGCGGGGGGAAGGAGGGGGGGGGAGGCCCGTTGTCTTTAGCCAAGGGTGAGCAGAGCCTTTCACCTGATTGGCTCATTTTTCTGCACAGTATGGGAGCGAAGCGACGGCTCCCCTTGTGGACGTTTGCTCTTTCACTTTGATTTTGGCCCTGTTGCCATGAGAACCGTAACGTGACGACCACAGGGTTCGGACCCCGGTGTTCGATGTGAGAAACTTCATGCGGAAGTGTCGGCGGTTCAAATCCATCATCGGTGACTGACGGACTGGAACCAACTGCTGCTCTGCTATGGAGAGCTGTCTTACGATTGGTTTAAATAAGCTCCGCCCACTAAACAGAGCGGATTACCACATGGTGCATATATTCTTCTGTAATGTGTCAAACCACAGCAGCACTCCACACTGCATACATTTACTTCAGTGAAGTGTGAATTAAACACTGTCTGGTGTTCAAACAGAAAACAGCTCTGCTGCTGGAACTATTTTAAAAACCATTGATCTCACCCAGCCATGGGGTTCACACATGCTCAGAGGAGTGAAATCTCTCTTCCCTTCAACTCTTTTCAACTGCCTTTTGTCAATACCCACCCAGGGTCTACAGATGGAAATTAGCTCCTTAGCTAACTGACATATTTACATTGACGTGGAAACTGAGATGCAGACAAATGCGAACTGTTCTTATTAAATAAACACATTTTTTAAAAAAATAAGTAATGCATTTGGTAAATCCAAAGAGAAACAGAGTGAGAGGAGAACTTGGTGAGAGAGAGGCATGCGCTCTCACTCTGTCACCAGTAAAAGTTCTCCTAGTTTCTGACGGAGTCCTTTCATCCATCCATCTGACGGACAGATCATCCAATGAGCTACCAGGGCTAAAACCTTGCGCGATGGCAGCGAAGACCAACGGTTCTCCCCAACGTACTTGGACATTAAGTATCTGATCGCTGCCTTGGGTCTTGCTTCTGGAACTGAGTTCCACCTCATTCCGTTTCTCTTCCTCATGTACACTGTAGCTCTCACGACACAAATGAACACACAACAGGAACTCTTTCGTACACAGAATTCATTCACTGAATATAGATTTATACAATTTTTGCTTCAGTAAGATTCACGCAGTACAAAGATAAAGTAAATCAACAGTGATACTCTGTTCATAATTAATGAAAAGCCCTCTGACCCGGTTAAAGTGAACAATCACACCAATATGCAGTACAGGCAGAATTACACTTCTGCTGTGTAAACCATGTAAATTCACACTAATAACCAAGAGCCAGGACACAGAAGAGCAGCAGATGCATTCCCAAGGTGGATGGATAGCACTTAATGTTAAACAGAAATACAGTGAAGTAAATACATTACTTACTGAGAAATAAAATAAAAGACTGTCTACAAACAGCCAGTATAAATAGGCCTGAACTTCACTTTGAGGTGGAGTTAAGTAAAGATGATGTCACTACGATAGGGTGTGTCTTATTGGTTTGCATACTGCTGAACCAGAATACATCTGTCAAAAGTTCAAAGACGGTGTCAAATTTCCATAAACGATGGAATAGTTTTTGGGAACCGCATCAAACTGATCTCCGCCATACAGCAACTCACCGCTCTCATTGAAAGACACTAATCCAATTGTGTTTAATATACACCTGAATGTATGGAACCTAATGACGAGATATTCATTCATTCATTCATTCATTCATTCATTCATTTTCTCTTTATTAAAAAAAGATTAAAGCAGTCAGATAGCGCTAGTCTTTCCTACCTGAGTGAGGAGAAAATCATTCAGAAATCGCACAGTGACTGTGAAGGACTGTGACCTCCCACACAGTCCTGTCGGAGCCCAGTCTGTAACCCTACCTTACACCTGCACTCCTTCAGCAAATCAACTAACCCTGACGCTGCCATTTTTATCTGTGAACAAGAAGCTCTATAGGTCGCTCTGTCGGTCGGTTGGTCCACAAAATTTCCCTCATGCTTTGGCCACAGTTTTCGTCCCAGGAGGCTGAAATTTGGCATGGAGGTTAAGTGTGTGTGTGTGTGTGTGAAGGTGTGTGTTTCTGTTCATGCCGATTGGCCCAAAGGGGGCATGGCAGTGGGGGTGGCCTGGTCGCAGCTATTGCGAAGTCGTGCTTCTTTAAATCCATATTAATTAAGCCTGCAATGGTACTTATGTTTTAATGGAAAAGATGCAGGTGGTGCACTCATAGGAGCTATAGGTTTGATATAAATTACTTATATATATAATCAATACAGCACATGGATAATATGTACAACATAACCCGACATTGTAACATAAGACCCTACCGTTACATTGAACGAATGGGTTGTAAACTAATTTGTGGGGCAGGATTGTGAAGACGGTACTGAGGAACTAATCAGAAACAGCCACTGTAGTTGACCGACACCCACAAAAATGAGATGAGGCAGGGAGACGAAGGCTGTGCTAGTCTGCATTGCCGTGTCTGCATTATTCTGACAGTTGGCTTCCCTTATTACCGAGGACAGATTTCGAAATAAAACCCTGATTCTTCTCCCAGTGGGACCCCGCATGTTATTTTAATAAAGCTTTCCTGTGTAAGTCATCTCTGAAGGAGAAATGATAAACTGATCTGGGTTCAGTAAAGGCTGTGATCAACAAGGAACAAGATCAGCATAACTAATCACTGTCTACAGCCGTACTAAAGAGAAGAGCGATGGCAGTGTTAGAGTAGGAACAATTTGTCTCAATTTAAAGTAATGGAAACGAATACAGAGGGTCCAGTGCATTTGCTTCTGGTCACAGCAACTATGCTTAACACTTTGACTCATTGAGAAGATGCAGTAACCTGTTTTCTTGTTCATGCATTCTGTTTCTTATTCTAATCCTCTGTACTCTGCTTCACCCCTCTCGTTTCTAGTCCACCCCCTCAGCAAGTAAAAAATAATATGATACTTACGAGAGATGCATTTTTCAAATACTTGTAAGTGCACATTTCAGGAAATGAAGTTCCCACAAATTATGTTCATATTGGAGGCCAAAATCGCCTTTTGATTGCTTTCTGACCAGGACACAGAATGAAGTGAAAACAGAAAAGAAATGAAATGCCTAGAATTTTTTTTGTGGTTTGAGTTTTACTTTTAAGAGTAGAAATCCATTGCAATTTTTTCAGTTCACGGTATTAAAACTTATTGGCAACTTAAAATGAATTTTCAGAAGTAAAGATATATTGCACCGTTAGCGAATGCACAGACAGACAATCAGACAGAGAAGCCCAGCTCAGCAGCAAAGTTAAACTTTGTGAGAACCCACAGAAACGTGAGATCTGAGACTAATAAATAAGGCTGTATCAAGCCACTGAAGGTCATAAAAACCCACAAAACTGTTCCATAAGATTGAAAGACTAAGTTCAAAGGCATCTAGTTTCAATAATTTCTCTTAGTGCATATTTCATAGAAAAAAATATTATGTGTGAAAGAACAACTTTTTCACTGCACAAAAGTATAAAGATGATATAGGTTTGCCATATGTTTGGGCATAAAACACAGCTTTTTATTTGTGTTCTTTATTTTGTACAGCCTTTTTTATTCATCTTCAACAAGGGTGCCAATACCTCCGGAGTCAACTATATAATTTCACACTGAAAATATTTGTTCGTAGAAGAGTTTTCCTGTATAATTGAAAGCAGATGACTCGATCTGGATTGAAACAACATCTGCCCTCAGTGTTGACTCGCAATACAAGGGCAGTATTTTTCTTGACAGAGTTCGAACAGTTCAGTAATCACAAAAACAAACTTACTAAACTTGCTGTTTTTGTAAAGAAAAACTTAAACCTGCATTTAACTGTCAGTCAAATACAGCTTTTTACCTTCATTGCTGAACAATATCTGAACATTTTTATTATCATTATCTACTCTTTTTAAAAAATTACTAATTTTTTTCACCCTATGTTTTCAGCAGAAAGGGGGTAGAGGTTAATTTTACTACCCTTCCAGAATGAGATCCAGGTATTATCTCCATAAGGAAGGGAAAAGAGAAAGTTACCTCCATTTTGTCTTGCAGAGCATGACTATGTACCCTTCTGTGTGACATCAGAGCTAATCAACAGCTCTGAACGTAAAGTGGATTTCCATGATCATATGGATCCATTGCAAATCTGGATATACCATCCCAGCTAGGGCAATGGCAATAATACAAGATTTAGGTTAACTGATAATTATGAGGCAAATTAGCAAAGGGGACAGTATTATGGCCTGGAGGGTGTGGTGCAAAAATGATTTTTTTTTTTTACTATGCTGTCATCAGGAAATATTTAGTGGCGTACTTTCAGATTCAAATCAGGTCACAGTTCATGTGGAGAGCTCTGTCAGTCTCTCCCCATTCTCTTCACACCCCTGTTGGGTGCCTGCCAGTTCAAGTGTAGGCCCCAACGCTTGCCAAGAGTGGGAAAGAGGTGTGAGTGGGGGAGGCGATTCATTCTATAAGAGGATGGACGGGCTGAGACAGACGGCTTAACAATGGTTCCTCATTCTGTAATTGAAAGCAGTCTTACACTACTGCTTTTTTTACAGGCAGCATTAACTTAAAATTAACCTGAGGAATTATCAACATTTAAAGAGCAATGCTGTGACATAGTGACGGACATTTTTCATTCTGGAATTTCATAATCGTCAGTATAACGGTTACACTTTGATGCTGACAGGCAAAGCCCCAGCACAGGAAATATACTAGAGAACTTGTGCAAGGCAAGGCAAATTTAATAATATGCACATTTAAAAACAACAAAGAGTTGAACAAAGTGTTGTACAATGCAAAGGAAAATAATTAAAGATTAAAAGAGTAACACAAATGAGAAATGCAACAAAAAAATACAATAAAAAAAAACATTGCCGCTGTTATACTTTGGGAATACCTTTCCATTTAAATTTTTTATATACATCAATATACTGCAGACGTATGTTCAGAATCTTTCTTTCTGTCTGAAACGGACACAACTGTTCCCCAAACAGCCCCTGTCAATACATACCTCTGACTCTAGCTCAGCTTGTAACATTTGCATAGAATTTTTTTAATACTTTGCTATCCTTAACATAATTTATGCCATATAACTGTATCCAATGGTATTCTTGCTAGCTATGTCTTAAATTTGGTTTGGGAGAACAGACAATAACATTTGAAAAGATGGTATTTTAAAGTCAATCCTACTTTACAAGAGTGAAGATTTCATGAATCTTATCAATAATTGAAATACAAATTGCGTTATAAATGAAAATGCTGTGGGAACAAGATGTAAAAAAAAGTTGCTTTTCCTGCATATTCTAAAATGCAAACTTTTGTATATGATGTTGGATGTTTCCTCTCAATACCAGTACGTGCGTCAGTTTCCAACAGGGCATGTGCGTGCCATAGCACCAGCCGTACTCCTGCTGCTCTGAGCTGTTATTTAAAGAGAGGGCATACGATTTAAACTCTGGACCTGTGAAACACAGGAGATCGTTTGATTGATCTGAAGCAGAGCCAATCCCATTGCCACCCACTGGATGCCCCGCCCATAGCTACCACACACAGTCCAGCAGCGGGGAAATCACAGCCGAAGACAAACACATGCATGAGTGCCGCTTTCTTATTCAATACACGGCCGCTAAATTACCCAACCGCAGATTGCATAATGGATAGTGACTGCGAAACACAGCTCCGTTCAGGAAAAATATCCACTTTTACACTGTAAAGCCGGTAATCTGGATAATTCGCTTTGGTCGGGGTAATTTGACGGCTGATCCCTTTCGCTCACGCCGTGCCAACTGGGCCTCCGTCTTTGACAGCGGAGACGACGGGACGGGCCCGACCTTGCGAGCGAGAGCGCCTGACTGGAATAATTTAACCCCCAGCGAGCTAACGCTGATTAGCGTATGTACAATTACAGTATGTGCAGTGTACGTACCTTCACAAAAACAGTATGTTTAATGTGTGTACAACTCCAAAGACAGCGTAGTGTGTGCAGTGTGGGCTCATTCAGTATGTAGCTCCATACAATATGTAACGGTGTTATAACCGTTTAATCATGTGACACCCCTTCCAAGAGTAACTTACAGATGTTTCAAGGAAACACTACCACAAAATAAACATAGAAATGAGTGAGCACTAGTATGACCAGTTGCCCAATACATTACGTAAATAAACTGAATGTAAACATTCCTGTATCAACACCTAACATTAATCTTAACGTTAATCTCCTAATCTCTACAGTTCCCGAGTGTCCTTATACATCACATTGAGCAGAAGTGAGTACCACTTGAGAATACCACAAATCTATTAAAATGTGTGGCTTTTTTATGTAGTAATTCTGGCGTCCATAGAAACTCATTTTACCCGGCAGTCAACAACACATTTTACTTATGTAAGGTGCATTCATGTAAAAGTTAAGTATCCTACTGGCAAATAAACCACATTCTGAAGTGTTACTCACAAGTGGAGACCAAGGAGTGGGAAACACCCATTTTAGACTCGTTATAATTTTTATACCCAATAAAATGACCGTTTTAAACAGCTCCTTTCGCAACCCAGTCTGTTGGATCAGACATATAAGATATTTTAACTTTGCAGTGCAATGTTTTCTTGAAAATAGCACCGTAACAGATTCTATTGGAAGGATGCAGGGGGTGAGATTGGCTTCCATGGCAACACTACCCCACTGCATTCCCCAAGATTGTCAATGCATGAGAGAGTTGAGTTCTCATTTGACCTAACCAGTTAAATTAATCTATAATAAAAATAAAAATGTGTTTGATTTGTCCCAGAGGAACTGTGGTTTCAGATTCCTGAGTCTAAACTGAGAAATATCAGGACTGAGGATGGGAAAAAGCTGTTGGCTTCGACTGATTTATTGAGGTGATGTCCCCGTTTGAGTGCTTTGGTTGTGCTGATGGCAGTTCAGCCAGAGGGAAGCAAGATCCGTCCTTCCCTTCCTTATTCGGTGCTGAAACTCCCTGTTCTGCGCAGCTTAAGTATGCTGAAGCTTATCTGCACTCATTAGCCCATGCTGTGGTGCTGCTTCATTGTGCTGAAGCTTATCTGCACTCATTAGCCCATGCTGTGGTGCTGCTTCATTGTGCTGAAGCTTATCTGCACTCATTAGCCCATGCTGTGGTGCTGCTTCATTGTGCTGAAGCTTATCTGCACTCATTAGCCCATGCTGTGGTGCTGCTTCATTGTGCTGAAGCTTATCTGCACTCATTAGCCCATGCTGTGGTGCTGCTTCACTGTGCTGAAGCTTATCTGCACTCATTAGCCCATGCTGTGGTGCTGCTTCATTGTGCTGAAGCTTATCTGCACTCATTAGCCCATGCTGTGGTGCTGCTTCACTGTGCTGAAGCTTATCTGCACTCATTAGCCCATGCTGTGGTGCTGCTTCACTGTGCTGAAGCTTATCTGCACTCATTAGCCCATGCTGTGGTGCTGCTTCACTGCGCTGAAGCTGATCTGCACTCATTAGCCCAGGCAGTGGTGCTGCTTCATTGTGCTGAAGCTGATCTGTACTCATTAGCCCATGCTGTGGTGCTGCTTCACTGCGCTGAAGCTGATCTGCACTCATTAGCCCAGGCAGTGGTGCTGCTTCTTTGTTTTACAGAGGTATGGGGCAAGAGTGACAGAGTTCTGAGCATGACTGAACTATAAAAAAGATTTGGCCCGGCTGTGAGCGTTCAGACTTACGCCGAGCAGCTGAGATTCTGATCTCATAGCTTTATGTCTTAGAACTTTAGACATTCCTTAAACAGCAAGACTAGATTTATGGATTACATCTGAATAAGAAGGGAAACAATGGCATTTGTATTTGCAGAAACAAAGGAACATGCTGAATGTGCACTCTCCATACAAACCACACTATGCAAACCGAGGTAAGGCTTTGGCTAAGCTTCTCTCCTGGGAGAGACAGGGAAGAAAGGTCACGACCTCAGCTCTTAAATAGAGGCTGTGTGCTTCTGCAGATAGACTTCAACGTCCGAAGGAGATCCACAGGAAGTACTGACCAATCTGTGACCCTGCAGTGAATTTAGCAGCTCTGTGCATGTCAGGTGCAGCACCACACCCACCAATGGGATGGGTGGGGAAAGGGATTTGAGTGACAGGAGGGTCCAGAGACAGGAAGAAGGAAATGGTTCATCTGCCTCACGGAGCAAACTGGGGCATCACCGTGAACAGCTGAATCTATATCTGTCTGTGATGTCACAGCCCATGGGATACACACATACACACACTGTCCAGTGCACTGCTCCAGGAACTTCTCCATACAGCTCAGTCCCCAAATCAAAATGATCTCTAGACTATGCAAAGATATTTGTATTTCCATGTAAAAAGCCTAGTAAAGGCAGAAGCACAGTGATGATCAGAGCGGAATGGTGTCAGCCTGCCAATCAGCAGCTGTGGACTAGACCACACCCACCACATCGCCCCTCCCTCCACCGACCCTGGGGGATGATATAGGGGGCTGGAGGATTATGGCCCACTTTCCGGCTCATAGCAACAGTATCCACACAGAGGGGATGGGGGGAGGAGGATGCAGAAAATGTGAAACAGGAAGTCTACAGAGGAGGGCGGCATTACTCGCTCAGACTCTGCTGGAATGAGGAGTGGAGCTCCCGGATGAAATACAGGGGTTAAATCTTATCTTTCGTACTCTATACTACCCTCAATGTGATGGTCATAAACTCAAACCTATGTACGATATGAAAAATCTGTGCAATGCTTGCAAAAGAAAACTAGACGTGATTCCTTAGACAAGATCGTCAGGTTCAATGCATCAAGCAGCTATATGGAATAGAACTATCAATGGGCCAAGCTACTTTTCAGTGACTCACAGATGTGAAATGATCATTGTGTTTTACTGTAGAGAACAAAATCATGTTGTCAGTGGTTGGCAGCTCATTGTTGCTCCACCAGTCAAACCTCAATAACCTATTACTGTTAAAGTCCCGATACACTCCTGAGAAAACAGCTACATTTATAAACAGAAACAGAAAAGGCACCAAAAGCTGTGACTGTAGCAGGTCTTTCGCCATCTAGTGGTAGAAAAAGACACTGCATTCAACCACAGGGAGCCACTAACTCAGGCAGGAAGTCAGTCAGTGTGCGTTAGCATCATCTTTACAGCTATGGGAATGTTCCTTCCTGTTTTCCACAGATATCTGCCAGATTAAATTAAAATGTGTGCATTTTTGATTCTTATTTTCAACAGCGAACCTCAAAGGGCTTGTAAAGCTGTGGTATTAATCTGTATGAAATTTTTTAATGAGATTTTTAAGTGGCTGTAATAAAATATGCACGATGGGAAAGAAAAGAATTTTAATTTGCTGCATCGAGCCAAAAAGTGAGAGCTCTTGTTTTCATTAAAAGAACGTTTGCAGGGACCACATTTGGATGCTACTAAAAAAAGGCCAAAGGCAGACTTTTTTTTTTCATTTTATTGTTCCATTCCGATTAGAGGGATTCTTCCACTGTTTAAGCCTGCATCTCCACTGCCGTTTGGGCCAGACGTATGCTGCGTAAGTTAATAGTATGATAACTGCACACAACTCAATGAAAAAATACACAGAACATCATAAAAACATAAAAAAACTTCTTGAAAATTTGGATCAGAGGTAACAAAGAAAAGGTCTATAACTACAGTGTCATAACTGAAAACATATTCAATTTCATAATTAATAATCGATCTAGTAAAAAAACATAATTTATGTTAATAGATTAAGAGTTATATAACTAGGCAGAGGTCAGCAGAAGTCTAATCCATAGCCAAGATGGCTGTGGAAGTACAATAGATAGATGTGAATTTTAAACAGTAAAAGGGAATTTTATGAGGTATTGGGGAAGTTTATTAGACAGAGGACTGTTGAAGTTCAACTGGTAGAAAGCTGTAAAGTTTGCAATGGACAACAGACTATAGAAGTTTACAAGGCTGAAGACTGTATAAGTTTAATAGGTGCTGGGAAGTTTCATAGCTAGAAGACTGTAAGGTTTTCTGTGCAGAAGGCTCTAGTTTAACATATAAAGTATTGGTGCTGGACAGATCTTGGTGGGATCTTTAGTTGTCACACTGTGGTGTTGTTCTATCCCTGTTGATGCACGGGGCAGCTGATCCTGTGACTGACCGTGTCGGGTCATAGTTTAGGGGTCAGAGGTCAGAGATACGGGCTGTGGTTGTGACAGGCCATACGTAGGGGTCTCGTGTAGGACAATAACAGGATTAGCCCTGTGCTAATGAGATATGCGAAGTGGTCAATTCAAGACACAAACACAGTTTATCTGTGGCCGTTCTATATGACTGACTGAAAGGATTCTGTTAAACCTTCTACTCATGAATCAATTTTAATTTCCATATAAAAAACTAATGTAGGCCTCATTTTTCTTGAACTCTTTACTCTCCTATGCACAAATAAGTTGTAATTAAAAGTATTCCTTGGACCTGAACTGTCATGTTGTCAGTTAGATAGTGGCACTCCTTATCTAACCTGTCTCTAATAAAATAAAACCTGCAACAAATGGGATTTTTTTCACTGATATGCGATTCCCTCAAGCTCAAACTGTGTTCTTGGTGTTAAATGGTGCACTGACAGGCTCAGTGGAGGATATAATAGAGCATAATGTAGCATTAAAACTAGCATTTTACTCTATCGGATCTACACCACACTCTACCCCTTTCTCCTCCCTCCCTCTCTCTCCTTCTTTTCTCCTCCTACCGCCAGTCTCTTGGCACGGCGAGGTCGGATTTTGACGGCCCTTTGTCACGGTTTCACAGAAGCAGGTTTACAAGTCCCCAACCAGGGTTAGTCTGCCCCCGTCTGTAAGAGTCTGGATCAGGATGCAGTACATGCACGGTAAACACCAGCGAAGGCACTACCCAGCAGCCTCTGGGAGTGTGCCCCGGGATTCATCTCCAACTGATACCAAACTATACCTCAGCATTTAAATTGTATTTTATATGTATTTGTTTCCATTATCTCTTTAAGGCTTCTTTAAATGATGTCAGGGAGGAAGAAAGGAGAGAAAGTGACAAACATGAAAAAATCTAGTTTAAAAGACTTCTCTGCAATCTTTGGCTGAACTGAATGATAATGTTGGACTTCAGCATGCAGGCAGCTTGTTCAGTGTGAGTCACTTCCATCAATTCTGCACATTACTCAGTGACCACAAGTGCGCTAATGTGTCTGTACTGACTTACTGTACCGGCATCGGCAAAAGCACTGTTTACATGCAAATCATTTCACAAAGCAAACATAAACCACAAAGGGAGCAACAAAGTCTTACTGGATGTGTCATGAAACTGACAGATTTGGTTCTTTTGTTTGTTTTTTTTTTGTACTTTTATTTCTTTAGCTTAATTAGATACTAAGAATTCTCAATCTTACTCATAGGTGCTCTGTCGCACTGCACCCATTCTCACAGAATGGCTCTCAATTCTGTGGAGGCTAGTCTAAGTATTGCCCCTTGAAATGAACCCCCCCACACACACTCACAGGGGTGGGGGGACAGAGGCTGGGGTTGGGGTTAAACTCACTCCGAAGAGTGCACTTTTGGGGGAAAAACAGTGTGGGATGAGGCTAGACCCCCCAGCAGACAAAAAAAAAAACCCTCGCTATTCTCCGCTATTGTTACCGGTCAACAAACAAACGTGGCGAAGCATAAACTGGGAGGCTGCCTCCCGCCGCTTCTCCTCAGCGTCCGCGACCTCACTGAATTCCTTCAGCAATCTGGCTTCAGTAGCCAGATTGTCGAGAGGCCCTGGGCCCCCCCCACCCCCCCAGACACCGCCCCGCCCCTGAGGTATTACATAAGAGGGAATTTGGGCACGGTGAGGACCCTCGGTCGAAAGGCCTTTGTCTTAAACACGTCAGTCCATCAGCCAGCCATCGGCTCCGGCCAAAAAAAATTACAATCTCCGACCCGCCCGCTAATTACAACACAAGTGTTTACAACTTTTCTTCCCCACTTGTTAGCGTGAAGAGGAAGAAGAAGAATACTTTGATCTGAAAAATACGCAGAGGTTTGTAACTGCAACCCTAGAATTGCCCCAAAATGCACAACGACATTAAGCCAGTCAGACGCAACTTGAACTATGTGGAAATTACAAGTGGAGGAGGAGAGGAAATTAGCTGAGTACAGGAGGCCCAGCAAAGAGAGGGATTACGTTTCACTCTTGAGGAATTACACTGGGGGGAGGTGGGGGGGGGTTCTTTGTGAGTGCGACATGGGTCGTTTTTTTGACATACAACACCCCTGAACAAACACTGCCTTTTCATTGTTCAGCAGTAAGTTGAACTACTGCCATGCTATATCTCAACTTAAATTTCATATTTCACACAAATAACTTCAATGACTCTGAAGTCACTAGGCTTACTTCAATGTTTAATAACATCATGACCAAGTTATCAAGGGGTGATCGAGCCTTTAAAACACAGCGGCTTGTATCTGTCATTACTGCAGACTACTTCATTACTCTCGAAATCCACATTATTACTCCAATGAAATTTGAGAGCAGTTTTGAGTGACCAGGATATTGCCTTTCATTATTGCTAGCAACACATTCATGACTCTCGTATGCAGGCTAGCCACACACGGTATCCCGCGTTTTATGAAGCCTGCCGTTGGTTTCAGCTTGAGCTGAGAGCTTTAGTGGTTTGTTTAAGATGTCATAAACAGGGCCTTTTTAGTGGTACCAGTTAGTTCCATCAGACAACAGTTCCCTCTTCCTGTTCCACCAGTTTTGCTTTATTACTGAGACATACACGTGTTCTCTTGTGAGACTTTCACAATACTACTCTGCTGTTTGGCTGCTAATGCCTACCCGGAGCCTTTTTCTTACAAAATATAACATATAAAAACTGAATCGCTCCATTACCCATCAGCCCCTGGTCTTCATAGAATAACTAAATAATTATTGCCAGTTGTGCTATATTAAATAGAACTCGTGAATGACATCAATATTACAGCACATGCAGGCAGAGCATTAGATAAAAGATCATTTGGGCCTTATCTTCCCACTGTAGATGTTCATGTTAATAAAAACGCCCACTCTGCTGTCAGTACACAGGGATACAAAAGCACTCTCTATTGTTGGCCAATGAAAGCACAGTGTATACCAGCTCAGTATAACTGCAAAATGACTCACTGGGTGTATGTCCAAGACACACACATACACACACATGCAAGCATGCACGGGTGCACACATAGACAGACAGACATACAGTGTCAAGTTTACCATTCGGAGACCAAACCGCTTTCAGGAAAATCGTGTTAAAATGCAATTTCATATTGATTGCGATGGTTCTGCATGTGAGGACCAGGATCCTGGGGCATCGGTCCCCATGGGTTTGGTGTGCATTCCAGCCTTGGCCCCCACAGGGATAGAACAAGTGCATGCACACACACACCCACACACACACATTCCCTAGAGACAGCCTGGCCAGTTTCACACTTCCAGAGCAGACTAGGTGGGGCCCGCAGCAGAGATCACCATGACATCACCATGACATCACACACATAGCGTATTCCAGACCCACAGCAGTCCAGAAAGCGCTTTCATCCAGCAACTGAAATCAACATTTTCACACCCAGAAACAATATGGTCAAAACACCGAGGCAGAAACACCTCCTGCCAAAGGCAGACATTACCAGAAATATGAAAACGGTTTCTGAGTGTTGTGCACAGTTTTTCCCCATATTGAACTTTGCTTTAAAATGTCACTTCCAGATGGTACTGCATTTACAATGCAACGTGGTGATAGCCTGTTGCAACGGCAACAGGAGATAAAGCACCTACATTAATGGATGAATGTGCTATGACCTCAGGGACCTTTTTACCACTCAATGACTCAGGATCAGCACTTTCCCCAGCTCCACAGCACCCCTAGGGACCTTTTTACACACTAGAAAACTGATCCAGGATCAGCACTTTCTCCAGCTTCACAGCACCCCTGGGGACTTTTTTACTCACTGGAAAACTGATCCAGGATCAGCACTTTCTCCAGCTTCACAGCACCCCTGGGGACCTGTTCACACACTAGCAAGCTGATCCAGGAACAGTGTTTTCCTGAGATCCCTAGCTGAGAGTAAACAGGCCAAACTCACACTCACTCTTTAATTACAGCCATGGAAACGCCCCATTGTTCCACAATTACATAATACCAGCTGAGCAGCTGCCTCGGCCGCCCGTCTGTCAAGTAATGAATAAATAACACAATCCCTCTCTGACACTGAGTCTAACTATATAAATATATAAAATATTCAGAGCTGTATTATCATGCACACAGTCATAGCTCATGTCATTGGTCGTATTTGTTGTGTGTATGGGAGTATTTGTAGCCAAGCAACAGAGTATGACAGTGCCATGCCTTTGTCATCTATACACTGTCACTATACATAACTATACTATACTGCCCTAACTATACTACACTAACACCACAACATTACCAAAATCTCTACTATACTACACAACACTATACTATTCTACACAATGCATCATCACTCAAATCCCAACTATACTACATTATCACTGCAACATTACCAAAATACCAACTATACTATACTGTACTATACTATACACTGTATCATCACCCAAATCCCAACTATACTACACTAACACTGCAAAATTACCAAAATCTTCCCTATCCTACACCAACACTGTATTGTCACCCAAATCCTTACTATACTATAATACACTACACTATACTATTCTTTGCTATACTATATTATTACTGCATCATTACCCAAATCCTTACTATACCAGGTTTCTGGTGCAGAGGTCTTACAGGCAGACACTGTCAGTGAGTGTGACTCTGGGGAGGTGATAGTGCTGCATCAGGCTGGTGTGGTAGGGTGAGTATCGGATGGTAGGGAATTGACTGTGATTGATGACTGAAGTGACTGACAGCAACAGCTTTAAAGAATAAATACAAACAGAATAAACAGAAATACATGGGCTGTCAGGCTCTGCTCTTTGGCCCTGGTGTCAGGGACTGTCAAACCTGCTGGGACAGAGAGAGAGACAGAGAGAGAGAGAGTGTGTGTGTGTGTGTGGGAGAGAGAGAGAGAGAGAAAGAGAGAGAGAGAGTGTGTGTGTGTGTGTGTGTGAGAGAGAGAGAGAGAAAGAGAGAGAGAGAGTGTGTGTGAGAGAGAGTGAGTGTCTGTGTGTGGGTGTGTGTGTGTGTGTGTGTGTGTGAGTGAGAGAGAGAGAGTGAGTGTTTGTGTGTGAGAAAGTGGGTGTTTGTGTGTGTGTGAGAGAGTTAGTGTTTGTGTGTGTGTGTGTGAGAGAGAGAGAGAGAGAGAGCAGAGAGTGAGTGTTTGTGTGTGTGTGTGTGTGTGAGAGAGAGAGAGAGAGAGAGAGAGAGTGAATGTTTGTGTGTGTGTGTGTGTTTGTGTGTTAGTATGTGTATATGTACATGCCCTTTCCCCACTGATTTTACACTCTCAGTGTAGTTATTGTGTCGTCAGCACTTAAACTGCTCAGAGATATAAAGATTGATTGATTGATTGGCTGACTACTTGATTGGTTCACTGACTGTCTGGCTGAGGTATTGATTGGCTGATTGAGTGCAGCTAATTATAACAGAGTGACTCCTCCCCCCTCCTCTGCCGTGTGTCTGCTCTGTAAGCCTTATGGGCAGAGTGAGGGCAGCAGGGCGTGGGGCCTGTCAAAATCGCACAGCTCTGCGTAACGCCTCTTAGGGCGCCAGCGATGTACGGAGCGGCTCTTACTACTGCAGCGAGTTACGCAATCGGCCTGGCTCACCTGCTCCAGAAATATCTGAACCCCGGTGCGCTGGCGGAGGCTGATTAGATGACTCACTCTGAGCGTGGCGACTCGTTACGCGCTCAGGAGCTGGAGCTCCTGCAGACACAAGCGCTGAGCAATCCTGCTGGCACGGTAGAGCCGACACGCTTTCACAGTCATGGCCTGCTATGCTAATGCTAATGCCCTCAGAAACAACACCATAATACGCTACAAGCTACTAGTGCTATGAGCTCAATAACACCATTAAAAATTGCTACAAACTACCAGTGCAATGCCTAAAAACATAATTACTAACCCCTACAAACTAACCCTATGCCCTCAAAAACATAATTACTAACCCCTACAAACCAACCCCATGCCCTCAAAAACATAGTTACTAACCTCTACAAACTAACCCTATGCCCTCAAAAACACCATCACTAACTCCTACAAACTAACCCAATGCCCTCAAAAAAACCATCACTAACCCCTACAAAGTACCAGTGCTATACCCTCAAAAACACCATCATTAACTACTGGTGCTATTCCCTGAGAAATACCGTTACTAACCCACATAACTAACTACCATACTCATTACTTCTAGTATTGCCCCTTCAAAAAATGAAGACCATGTCCTAAAAACACCAGTCCCCTTCCCAGAAAATCACTTATACAATAGCATCCCTTAAACACTACTATCAAGCCATGTAAAATAGTACTCCTGAAAATCAGAAATGTACTGTGATACTCCAGAATTACCTCTGTGAATCACCAGTATCATACTCAAAAATACTGGTGTTACACACTATAATATACTGCTTACTATTTTAAAAATATACCAGTATCATCCCTTACAATATACCACTAACATGCCCATAAACATACTTGTATCAACCACTTCAAGCCAAAAGCACTTGGCATACGCATATGGAAACTAGATGGAAAGCAAGCATATAGCAAAGCCTGCTTTCCATCTATCCTGCACAGTCCCTCCATTCCCCAGTTCGAAATTCAACCAATCACATCACATTTGCTTTCCCGTGACTTTATTGGATACCTGTGCATATATTTTTATGCCTGTGCTCTAGATTCTGAATGAATTAAATATGAATGGTTCAGAGATGTTTAGTCTCCAGTAGATGTCAGGAACTGGGTTTTGAAAGACATTTTAGCGCAGCTATTGACAGAAAGTGAGGAGACAGAGATACAGGACCTGAATGGTTCTGCTGTACCAACTGTGTGGGCAGTGGCTGACCCCAGAATTGTGCTAGTGGACTGATCACATGACAGGATTGAGAGTTTATCAGAGCTCAGAATCACTGCAATCAGCAGGGTTAGTGTGGCGCTAGAGGCAGCTGCGCAAAGGTGTGAAACATCTGATATGAAGTCATCAGTCTTCATATACAGCAAGTCTCACGAGCACACACCATACACACACACACGGCTGTGATGGCAATTCAAAACAGGCACATTTTTTCCTCTTTAATTACCACATCTCATACAGAACTAATGATACTGAAAGAAGAGCATGAGTCTCATACGCTAGTGTTCTCGCTCACAAATTGCTGACCCAAGGGCAGAACATGTGTTCATTTGGAATCACTAAATGTGCTGCTTACATCATCGCTGTGTCACATACACCCTTTTAAGAAGCACTCGAGTGCGTACACTCCCACAGTGCACCCACCTGCACGACAGTGAATACATTACATTATCTAAGTCCACACAGTAAAACAAGAAACAGGCAGCTATTCTCCATTACGTTCGATGGGGAACAGTTCCCAGGAATTCAAAATCATAACTTTATCACGGGGTAAAATTTTACTCAATTCAATCAATTTTGAGGAGAAAAGTCACTACACATGACTCACTGCAGAGTTCAGAACTGTAGCCCTGAACAGTCAGTGAAAGCGGCAGTATGGCCAGCATAGGAATGTTTCAGTGTTATGTAGCGGCAGCTATTCCAGTCCCGTAATCTCCTGAGCGAAATTGAGGTTTTCTATTTTAATACTGTAGACGTACAGAGTGTGTGTGGTCCAAGACACGGAGTAGGTGAACCTGGCTTCACCCATAATCTCACATTCTGAAATTCTTAAAGAAGTCTATCACCCTAGGAAGTATTTCCACACGATGAAGCATTATATGTAAAAAGAACATTAAAAACAGTTATATTGGCCTCTATTCAGGAGCCGATCACAATTTTCTGACTACATCATACAACCATAAATCCAAGCTGACTGCGCGCAAACAGCAAGGCAATTAAGTAATTAAACACAGTCAGTCTGTGAGAGTTGCTGTCATCAATAGGCATTCCAGCCCACTGTCGGACGAGAATTACATTAACAGGCATATTCCACACCCCTCCTCCTAAATGCTTGAACCCCCTCCACCCCACACAGCCCCCATCTCATTCTAACCTCCGTGTTAAAGCAACTGGTGCACATAATAATAGCCCGGGGGTGTCTGTCTGCACTGAGCTTTCGGTCGGGGTATGAAGGAAAATCATGGAAACATTCTGGCCCCGTCTAACTACGAGATCATGTCTGCACAATGTTTAACGGAAGCGTGGGTCTAAAGAAAATAAATGTTTCTTTGATACACAAGAAATGAGAAATACACGTGATCAACTGTGTAGTGTACAAAATCCCCGGGAAATGGTAGAGGAAGTGTGAAAAACAGTCATGTACATACTGGTACCGTGTCCACACATTCCTTGCTAAGAATAGTTTCAGCATAAGGATCACCATTATAGCGACCTGTTTATTTACACTATGGTCAGTTAACAACACTGTTGGGTGGGAGCAGAACATTTTAATGGCGGAAACTCAGGAGCTGTTTGTGTAATGGAGCTTGGTGCAGGGACATTATGGTCTGTTTTGAAACGAGGTGACCCCAGGGAATCAGAGGGGTCTCACACTAAAGACCTGTATGTGGAACCCAGGGAAAGATGTAGCATTTATCAAACTTGACAACAAATATGACAACATGCATTTATATGTAAACAATATAACAGTGTGAATGTGTCCATGAATGTGTATGTGTGAATATGGGTGTGTTTGTGGTTGTGTGTTACATGTGTGAGTTTGCATGAGTGTGAACGCATCCGTATGTGTGTGAATGCATTTATGCACGCATACATGTGTGTGCATGCAAAACGCTCATGTGAATGTGTTTGTGCGTGAGACAGTGTGTGCATTCCCAGACTATAGGACTGGGAGCAGTTTCAGTGTGAAGGTGATCAATAAGCTTTACCACAGGGCTGTCAATGAGAACATGAACACACACACACACACACACACACACACACACACACACACACACACACACACAATCATGTGTGCATGATTCCATACGCATACTGTGTGTGCGAGCGCATGTGTTCATTTCCTGTATCGACTGAACCAAAATCGAATGTAGTCCAGCCCTGACTAGCTTACACCCACAGTATAACCTCAATAACTTTAATAAATCATCATTAGATCCATACACTGTTATTAATAGGAACTTATGTTACCATACATGCACTGACCCTCAGCCCAACAGCTTCTTTTGGATCTCCAAACAACATCAGATAAAGTAAGCAGCAGAGTTATATAATTCGCTTAATTTCTCATTTCTATTACTATAAATGTAATTAAACATAATTTCTGTAATTTTGTTTCTGAACATAATTCATGTAATTCGTCTATTTTCAACTCGTCTATTGTCAGCTACTTCACTTTAAGGTCCCCCTGAGAAAAAAAGTATTCTATTCTCTTCTATTCTATTCTATTGTCATTAGAAATGGCAGATGTATATTCCTTTTGATGAGGGACTGCACAGTGGGTCACCTTGGTGCATGGGTAATTTTTAAAACGTCTCAAGTAATGCTGCACTAATATAACTCACACACTTGCTGGAGTGTGAGACAGATAACAATTATTCATTAGGTCTGTATGGACTCAGCCCAGTTCAAATCAAACACATACAGCCTTCATGGTGTAACGGGCACAAAGGAGTTTAGGAAACTCACACAGACCCTTAACAACCTAAACAAGTGAAGGAAAACCTATCCTGACAGCTGCAGCATCCCACAGTGGAGGAGACGGCCAGCTGACCCCAGATCAGGCGAGGAAGCGCCGATGGTGTTCCAGTTTCCCTGCAGGACTGGTCTGCAGCTGGTCTCACACCGACCAGAAAGCTGATGAAAAGCCTTTTAAAGCACGTTCACAGGACTTCCATTCCAGCGCTAACACATTAAAAACACACAAGACTTACACAGCCACCCTGAGCCGTTTAAACAACTTTCATGGGACTCCCACACCAACTGCCAGGAGAAATTTTAAAAAATTTTGATTGTTAAAATTTTATTCCCAAGCTTCAACCAAACTAGTTGATCACCCACAGCGATGTTCTTGTCTGACTTCAAGAGGAGAGAACCATGAGCATGTGACTCCTTGGATTCCATCGCATCTTTACAGAGATCACATCCATCACATACTGCCCGTGCTGTGGGAGGATTGTCCCCTCATCACTATGGACCTCCAGCCATAGCTGGCAATGGCACAACCACAACTCAAACATCTAATCTAATCGAACATCTAGGGTACAAGCTTAGCTTTTCAGAACTACCGTTTTATGCTGTGGCCCCAAAATTTCCATTTTTGAGGGAAAAAATGTCAGTATCGATGATGTTTTGAGTCCATGCTGTTACCATGTGACTTTGTGTGTTGACTGACCCAAACTTGCTTTATTACACAGTTACCATAGCAACAGACATCTTAACTGGGCTATCACAGACTCACTCAGGAGGCCTGGCAATTATACACATAATACACAGTGCAGGGCTGAGCCCTGTACAAGTGTGTGTGTGTGTGTGTGTGTATGAGTGTGTCTGTATGTATGTGTGTGTGCATGCGTGTGTACATGAGTGTGCCTGTATGTGTGCCTGCATGTGTGTGTGTGCACGCGTGTGTACATGAGTCTGTCTGTGGGCGTATGTGTGTATAAGGTTCACAGAGCAGGCATTGTTACCGGAGTCCCACTGAGACCTATTCTCTCTCCCCTGCGTTTATCCAGGCAGATCCCCTGTGACTCCCTGTCCACAGGGGTGTACAGTTACCCCCCCCCACCCCCACCCTATACAGCCAGGCACCATGAGATTCTGTGTCAGACAGCAGGAGAACCAACATTTCTTTCCCTGCTACACCCAGACTCTTAAACCCCTACATGTTTTTGCAGGCTAGTGACCTTCCTGAAAACAATGGCAGTTATAGGAAATGTCTCAATTATCCCGCAATAACAAATTAGCCGTCTACAGACTAAGATGGAGGGGAAGTGTCTGGGTCAGGCTGCCTATCTTTAGTTTCCCCACAGGCCAATGGCGTGAACTGCTCCTCTGCATATTTCGGCCATCTTAAAGCCCAGACATGAACACTCTGTGTCAGCAAACTCGACTGAGTGTTTTTTCAAACATTTTTGCCTGTTGAACAAGCCTCCTATCCTTTCATTCTGAATTACACTGCCCTGCTAAATTTATTCCTCCACAGTAGCTATTTATTTAAAATCAAGCCAGCCAACACTGAAGCTGCATTATCACCAGAAACTAAGACATTTCAAGATAGATTCTCTCTCCTGAATATCTTAGAAATAATGCTGGGAAGTATTTGAATTCCATGTACCGCATAGAAAAATTCAACGGAAGGACACAGAGAAAATAAGTTTAACTACATTCTTTGACTGTGTTTGCCATCAATTTGTCCCTCACATTAGCACTGCCATTCAGCACGCTGTCAGATTTCCCCTCGTAAACAGACATGAAAACTCACTAATAGTTTTATCTTTAACTATCTCTGTGATTTAGACCTCTCCTGGCAAAAGGGAATGTGGAAGAGTCATAATTTAGAATCAGGGCCCAGTTATAGCGCAATAAAACTCACAGAGAGCCCTAAATGTAGCTATGCTGGCTAATCTTCCATGTAAATGCACGATGGCCAATCAAACCTAGAAGCTCAAAGAGAGGAATACTCTAAGCTGCTCACCACTAACTCTGTCTACACTGAAAGTTTTGTATGAAGCTCCTCAATCTGTGCACTTTCAAATTTGGGATGGGTCACAGGAAACAGAATGATTTTGATTATATAGTGTGCATTAACTCAACTATTTGAATCTGAAGCTTTGTGGTTATTTTGGTTCATTAGAGGGGAGATTTGTTTCCATCTCTGTGAGAGGGATCTGGTTGCAGCTGATTGTTGGGAGTTTTGATCAGGAACAGCTGAGTAACATGAGGCCGCTGAGGAACAAGTGTGTGGCGTGGGCCGAGCTCCGCCCCCACGCTGTGTGCGTGTGAGTCAGCCCGTCCCTCCAGCTGTCCTGGAACATCCACCGCCAGCCCACTCACCGAGTTGCTTCCCTGCCAGCCCTCCACCCACAATCACGGGGACCTGGCCCTGAGGAGAGTCCCAAAACCCAGAGACTCTCTTCCTACGAACACCTCATCCTGTTTCAACCCTCATTCTGAGAAGCCCAACTCATAAAGACTCATGTCACACTAACCCCACAAGGGAAACCCAACTCATAAAGACCCATGTCAAACTAAGTATTTGAGGAGACTGACTCATAAAGACCCGTGTCACAATTGCAATGTACGATAAGTCTGACTCAAAGGTCCAAGTTACACTAGCCCCCATATGAGAACCACTCCAAAAGATCCAGCCAAGGACGAACCCCACTCCTGTCCCGCAGAGAAAAGCCTCAGGTCCTAGACTAAGCGCCGGTTCGAGTCACCCCGCCTAAGGTTCGTTCCTGTCACATGAGCAATACTAAACCTCCAGCTGGAATCTCGGATACATTTACAATCACACAACGCACAGCCAGCGCCGCCCCGCAGGTCAAAGAGCCGAAGGAAAAACACTTTCCTGGCACGGTTTCTGAGGGAGCAGGGAATCCTCTCTGATCCGGAGAAAGCCCTCTTAAACCCTTCTGTGTGAAGGCAAGATTGGGGGGGGGCATGGGGGGATAAGGAGCTCAGGGGCTCTGTACCACATCCACCAGCTACCAACCCAACCCCTCCACCAAAACCCCCACCCATACGGTCGGCCCCCACACCCACCGCTGGGGGCAGGGAGAGAGGGGCCAGACTCAACCAGCAACCCATCGATGGAGGATCTATTTCTAACCAGCACAAACAAACTTTCTCTTACAGCAGCTGTTCCCTTTCATTTCTACTCGATTTTTTTGGGTGTGGAGTTTACTGGCAATTTGTCAACATTGTGCAACGAAGGCCTTTTTTGTATCAAGAGCTTTTTTGCTGGACTTTTTATTTGCCGCAAACTTGCTCCACGTCTTGCTCATAAATTCTCAATATTTCCACAATAAGGGCTAGTAACTTCATTAGCGGCTTGGTGATGTATGCGAAACATGGCGTTAAAGTACGTTTTCCAAGTTCCCCCGCTGCTTGCTGCATTATTCAGGAAAATAAAGTCCGCCTTTTCAGAATAGAGGCAATTTGCTTTTCTTTTATCCCCCTTTTTCCATGGATAAAATGAAGCCAGGTTTTGATGGCTGTTTATGGCCCGTGACAGACAGCCCCTCTCACACTGCCGAAAAAGAGCGCCACTCCACGCCGTCGACCCGGCCCCCGGTCCGCCCCAGCCCCCCACGGGCCCATTCACTGGTGACACTTTCCCAAGGTTCCGTCCAATCCCGGGGCTCACATTCAGGGCCAAGCCGGCCCCCACCAACCCCGCACCCCCCACGTCCCTCCCCCCACTATAGCTCTGCCATTGACGCTCCAGCTTCCCTCTGCCAGCAACGAGCAGAAACCCTGCCCTTCGTATCCTGGCCCAGCTACAAAAGGCAGAACCCTGATACCGTATCCTCTGGTTAAAATTAAGCAATCTCCGTAATGAAGGAGACCTGAAGGCGGTGCACAGCAATCACATTTTTCCCCAAAAAAGGAAAGAATGCTAAAGAGGGGCGTTTTGGCAAAGACAGATACATGGAATGAAAACAACATCCCTCAGGCAACATTTCGGCATTCTATAATGGTGTACCTCCCTACCTTGTCCTCTGTTCAGACATCAATTAAAATCATCAAAGCAAAATCCACAAGGATGTCACCGCAGATTAAACTTCAGCACGCTGGATTTGTAATTATTAGAGATGAAAAATAGCTTCCTGTAAACACCACATGACTTTACCGTGAAGCCACGTCCACCCCACAGAGCCCTGTCAACAAATTATAGGATTACGATAAGGGACATCCAGATGGTTCCTGAGGTAGCGAAATTAAAACTGTTTGTTTAAACCTGCCATTGTCGTTTGTTGTAACTTCTGTGAGGTTACACGTATACGGTTTTCCCCAAATCAGTGTTGCGCGATGCTTACATTAGGAATGGCGCTGTAACAGTAATACAGACAGATAGGCCAAAGGCCTGCTGAGAGAAAGGAGTGTTGATCGTAATGAGACACAGCTTGTGTCACAGAATATTAGCTCTTTGTGGGGAATCCTTTGAGACACTGAATCCCTTTGGCGTTACCCACCCGGATGAAGGTTTAATTATCCCGATGAACTAGTTACGGTGGCGGGGGTAACGAGGATACGGAGCTCTGAATTCGTCTCTTTGCCTGAGTTACTTCCAGCCTAGAGGCGGTATACCTTTGTGATCCACCTGAGACAAAGTCCAGCCCACGCCTCTACGAACAGCTAAGAGACAGCTTAGCTCCAATCACGGGCTTGGTGACGTATCGCATAACTGCTAGTATTGCAGAGGCAGAGTGCAATACCTGAATAACAAGTCTCTGTTAAGCACCCCCGCCATTTATAGATGCTAACACTCACTCAGAGCATGCATGGGGAATTCATTTCACCGCAGCCAATCACAAGCCTCCCCTTCACACATGTGGATCATTGACCATGTGAGGAGGAAGTCAGTGTCTTTTAGGCAGCATCAGCATATTTTCCCCACATGAAAACGACTGCGAGAGACGGATGCGTTGCCGAAATAGTGGCGCGGAGGGGATGCCACCCACGGCTCCATACGCACACAGCTGAGAGACGGAGAGCAGCTCTCCTCCGGGGTCCTGCCCACGGCCGAGCAGCTGAGAGGCAGATAAATGCGAACACATCTGTGATAGCAACACTGCGTGCTCTGCACAGCCGGTGTTTCTCGCTCTGATCTAGGGTTAGCAGGGGGAGGATGTGTGCAAATGCCAGGTGAGCACTTTAACACATACAGAGAGACTGAGAAAGAGTGAGAGGGAGAGAGATTGATAATATTACACGATAAACACACATATGATTATGAGCAACACAATTATAAACAAAGAACATGAATGCTATCCTGGCAGTTAACAAATTAATTATCACATGATTATTTAACAAGTAATTAAACTAAATACAGGTATGCGCTGCATAATGTCTGTTCAGGCAATGGCTGACCGCATATATGTCTGTCGTCCCACAAGGTTATAACAGAATTCGGAAATCCAGACTGGAGAATGGGACGTAGCAGATGTTTGCTATTTAACCCATACGTTACCTTGCCAGATACATTAGCTGAAACACAGTACTGTATGTGTACAGTATCCTGGCTATTTAGCCAATGCAAGTACACTACAGTGTCCCATATAGCTTTGAGAATATGGTGTTTGCACAACGTCCAAATCACATAACGTCCTGTTTCACAGAACGTATCGGTGATGTTAAACGACGCATACCTGTAATGATGTCTATTGTAAATCAGCCGTCAATCAAAGCGAATGTTAAAGTGAATAAGCGATCTAATCAGCAGCTTCAAGAAAAAAATCACATGCAAAAATCAAAAAAATTCATTAAGAGAAGGCCTTCTTTATCCAAACACTGACTTGAGCAAGAGTCTGATTGGCTTTCTACCAAATCAATACACTACTGGACACATCTACAAATCTATAGAGTACAATTTGGTTACAAAAGGATTTCTCATTCCAGGGTGTGGA
Organism: Albula glossodonta; assembly: GCA_019788955.1. Lineage (NCBI taxonomy): Eukaryota > Metazoa > Chordata > Actinopteri > Albuliformes > Albulidae > Albula > Albula glossodonta. The sequence continues at coordinate 2,938,656 of JAFBMS010000049.1, forward strand.
GAGAGATGACCGCAGCTTGAATGAAGCATTGTTCTATATTTATAACAGTTATTAGTGTTACTGGAACAATCTGCAGGCCCCGTAAGCAACAAACCAAGCTCTATACACACAACCTGGCACTGCAGTTAGCCACAAGAACACAGCAGCAAGTGGATACCTGTTAGAGCTGTACTGCCAGAACTGGGGCCTGGCAGTCAATCAGTCAAGACAACTTGCATGATCTTTCCAAAATAATAACAGATATGAAAAGGCAGACAGTTTGGGTCAGGTAACATCATAGTAATAGATGGATAAAAAATAGAAAACCTGAAGAGGTAAAAAGAATCATCAACAAAACAGGCATTAAACCTGGCCCAAATTCTTTGACAGGGTCTTGTTGTCTGTTTCAGGATATGGACAAAATACTACTATTGGGTCTAACTGGTCACTAATACATTAAAGATACCCAGTAGAAAAGTGGTAATATGTTGTAATATATTAAAAATGTATTGAAAAGCACAGACCAATGCATGTGGGCCAAACTAGGCCTATCTATACCTACACTAAATGTCCAAAATGTGGAAGCAACTAAAACCAAGTCCACTCCAAACACCAAAGAAAGCCCCCCAGTTTTTCCGGCTGTGAAACCATCCCTGTAACAAATAACATTTGCCAGCTTCAGACCAGCTCTGCCAATCAAACACAAATTAGAGCAAAAAGGAGTAAACATTTCTGCCTTAATTATGTTCAAGCCAAAGCTTTATCTAAATCAAGAGGCCGAGCTCTTTTCTTCTTCTGACCATAAATGCTAACAGCTTACAGCTATTAGTTTCTCCATGTGATCCTGTGGCATTAGCCAAGCAGGCTGGCGTACATCCATTATCGTCCCTGGGCCAGGCCAGATATACGAGCACAGAATGGAAATCAGTCACTGCTCAACTGAGACGACGTCCCCGATGCTAACTTTGCTAATGATAAATTTGGCTTATATACAGTACGAGGGGCACATTACACCTCATTTGGAGGTCAACGACCCATTTCAATTGAAGCCCATCCCTATGTGTCCTCCAACGACCACCACCGTTGGTATCAATGCAAATATTCTTCTCCGGTTTCTACAGCCACTATCTCGCTGAATAATGGTACGTTGTTTTTGAGTCGTTTGCAGGGTGCAGAGACCACCTCTAAACCATCCTACCACATTTAATGAGGTTCAGCTTCTTCACAAAAGTCCCTCTCCCTACAACACAAGGCATTTATATGTGACGACAAGGACCAGACTGTCTCCCACCATCAACTAATCTACTATCAATTTAAATTCCAGTCTAATTGTGCTTTGTCGGTAATTTTTACCAAATCAATAATGAGACAATTAACAAAGACACATAAGAAACAATTAATACAGAGTAATGAGATCAAGAGATACATATAAAATGAAAGAATGAAAATGGAAACCTATAGTCAAGTTGAATGATAAACACTAATAAAGACAGACATCACTACTAACAATACAAAACATGAGATGGTGACTCACCAGTTATCCATCATTTTGTGACAGGAGGCCTCATTTTTGCAGCCAGAACCATGAAATCTCTTTCCCCTCCAGTATATAGTGCTGTAATTTGGGAAGTTATGAAAAATGGTTCCAATTTTTGAATACTTTTTTTTCACATTTCCTGGTGCCTGAGGCATTCTGTTAAGAAATGTGACTCTGTCTCCAGTAACACACACACACACACACACACACACATCCCCTCTTCCTCCCTATTGCACTCTGCCGAAGCCCATCGTGAGGACATACGTCAGAAATACATACGAACACCTGCCTCCATTTCCAGAGTAGTTTGCCAGTTTTTTATATTCAGATCTGTGAGTAATTCCTTCCATCATTCTCACTACAGCGCAATGAAGTCACAAACAGAGGTTGACACACTCAAACAGGCCTAACTAACAGCCTGCCCAAGCGCAGACTGAACCAGTCATTTGCAAAGGTTCATGGGAAAAGGTGTGGACCAGTTCCTGATGGGTTTGGTCATTCATTCAAGGCATTTAGATGACTCACCAAAGCAGAATACTTACACACTTTACATTTATAGAGCTGAATATTTGCTGAAGCATTTTTAGGAGAAATACCTTACTCAAGCATATAGTAACAGAACCCCACCTAGGAATTGATCCTGCAACCTCTAAATTAAAAGCCCTGCTCCCTAGCAAGTATCCTACACTGCCACTGACATCATAAAATATAAAATTGTTCCTGAGTTTCCCATTCAGCACCTGCTGGTGAGGATGTGTGACTCTAAACCCCATATTGCAGTCGATGAAGCTGAGTGTTCCAAGCTGCTACATCACTGACTGCATTAATGATGGGGGAGTGAAGTTTCAGTGAACCATAAATGGGAGGGGGCCTCCATATAGTGTCAGTGAACCAATGACTGCATTGGTTTTGGAAAGAAAGATATTTCTGATTGGTCCAAACAAGTAAATGATTGACAGCTGAGTGTAGCCCCACTCTAAGTAGGGTTCATCAAACCTCATTTCAACCATCACCAGCCTCTATGCATTTACCTCTCATATTGACAGCTATGGGTAAGGAAATACTTGCTTTTTGTGCTGGTGTGAATGGGAAGTGGCCCTCGAGAGCTAAACCAGCATAACAATCGTATTGATTTCTTTCCACAGAAGTACAGCTCTTCACCTCAGAGAATACAGAGAGTCAATTTATCTGACACCTTCAAGTCTTTTTGACATGTCTCAAAGTTCCACGATGTTTGACAGCCGCTACAATGACACGTCAAGTAGAAAAGGTCACAGGAAGTTGAGGTCCGAAGGTTACTGAGAGATTAACGTGGGGACATGGTTGACCTTTCCGACGAATGAAATCATCTTCAATGACCTTCTAAGTGTTCCTAAACACGGTCCCACAAAACTTTAAAAACTTTCCTGTTACTGTCATTCAGAACTGTTATATCCGCCACACAGCACTCAGTTAAACTCAGTCACTGCACCCGCACAAGACAAGGGTGCCAATAGCCCCCCCCCCTCGTTTCCATGGACATGCCTTCCCAAGGGAAGGAACCCTTCCCAGACCTCGACCACCCATGGCAAGGGCACAAGCCACAGACGTCGTTCCTGGCCTGCTCCCAGAATCCTTTGTGTGACAGCGTCACCTAGTCTGAGGGGGACGGTGACACGGCCCAGTCACGAGGACCGAGGCCTGTGAGAGAATGATTAAGATGTACTGGAAGCACTGACTACAGGATAGAGAGGGATAGACAGAAATAGAGAAAGGGAGAAATGCAGAGGGAGGGAGGGAGGGAGGGAGGAAAGGACAGAGAGAAGCAGAGAAGCTTTGAAGTAGACGTTTCGTTTCTCAGAAAATACACTCCAATATTGGCTAAGTGTTTTTACCTATGGGGACTGTTGTTCATATCAACTATGTACCTTAGTGCATTAGTGAAAATATTCTGTTGTCTTGCCAATAAAGCACATTCAAATTTGAATCTGAAAGAGACATAGAGGGGGAGAGACTGAAGGAGGAATGGGACAGAGAGAAAAGGGAGAGAGAGAAAGAGGGAAATTGAGAGAGGAGGGAGTGAGAAAGAGATGGATGATCAGACAGAAACAGTGGAGGAGGGGGGAAGCAAAGGGCATTCCTCTTTTATTACCTGGACCACCCATTTACCCCTGCAGCACAAGTCCTCGTCAGAAATATGGCAACGCTCTCCTGCTACGGCGAGCACATATCCACGGATCGGATTGCAAACACGATGTCTCTGGGTAGACCGGAGAGGGAAGCAGTCTCTGTACCGCATTAAACTCAAAATCATAACTCCAGAACGCTGCCTGTGAAATACAGAGTCTGCAGAGAGAGTGATAGAAGCCCATATATTACAGAAATGGAAGGATGTAAACCCTCAACGCAAAGAAGGCAGGGCACTGGCCTCGAACAGAGTGATGACACGCTCTTTCCCTTCCATTGTGGAGCATCAAGTCAGCGGAGAGGCAGACAGGTGTGAGCTCAGAGAGCAGGCAGGTGTGAATTCGATTATGAAGTATTTCCGCTACTGTATTTGGCACAGGGTATTGGAAACCCAACTATCTCTCCAGCAACTTTCCACAATGCTCTTGAATTATTTTCCCTCAACACACACACACACACACACACACACACACGCTCCTAAATTATCACATTGGTCAGCCAGGCTAATGTAGCATCTGATTTTTTTTTGCTCAGAACTGAATTAAAAATTCAGATTTTTCTTGGGCTATCAGTGAGTTGATGCAGCTGTATCTCTTGAGGAGCAGATTTTCTGAAACTGTTATAATTTGAAATCAATAATAACAGATGAAGTCCACCTCAAGCTCGGTCTGACACTGCTTACTTATTTATTAATGAATGCGTTACTCATAATGCTGCAACATGCTCTCGCCTGAATGGGTCTGTCTACATTGTGAATGTAAAACTCTTGTCCAGTCATATTTTACATGTAAAATACTACTTTGTTAACACCAAAATGGGGCGTGATTTCTTTTTCACTTAAAAAGGTTTTTTTGTGAGAAAAGTGTACGTGGTAACTTTGGGGAACAGTAGAGGGGTATAACACAAGCACACACACACACACACACACACACACACACAGACATACACCTAGTTACATCCACATACGCCACCAAGAGTAGGTAAGGGGAACCCCAGGGATTTTTTTACAAGGTTAAAAATGGCATCATGACAAAATGGCTCATAGTACCTGTTAAAAAAACACCCCCGTTAAAATTACATATGAATTGGAGATGCCAAATTTGAAACCTCTGTTGCATTTACTTGTTGCCAGGCAACCGGCTATAAATGGAATATTTCCTTGCTGTAGGCCCACATTCATAGAGCGACCTCACACAGCACACGAAGAAGCTTCCAGAAAGAGGCTTGGAAACATTTCTTAAAAATGTTTCATCAGAACAGCGCTGCTTTGTTATTTCAAAACCTGAGGAACGGATCTGATCACTTTCGGGATCCTCAACGAAGACAACCCAACCCCCTGCAGGCCCCTGAGACCCAGGGTCAGATAGTGTGTGTGTGTGTGTGTGTGTGAGAGAGAGAGTGTGTGTACAGACAGCACATCAAATGGGGGGGGGGGAGGTTGAATTGAATGCTTCAGGAGCCTTTACCCTCCCAACAAATCCTTATTCCCTCCTTATCTTTCTGCCTCTCCCTCTGCTCTGCTACCCCCTTCAACTTTGGACTGGAACTTTCAGAGGCAGGAGTGTGTCCAAAACACATTCACATGTTTCCCAATCCAAACTCACCCAGCTGATAGCTTAGCAAAAGTAGATTTGGTTAAATTCGTACGAGGGCTGAAAGTGTGGTGCCGTACAATTTAAGACATAATATGTCAAAATGACATATTTTGTAACAACGTTTTAGAAATATTTCTAAATATCAAACAGGCGTACCTGGGCAGGCCTGGCAGAACACAGGTGGGGAAGCTCTGCTGTAGGTGTATGCACCAGACCCAGGTTGGTGATGACAGGAGGCTGACGGGGGACAGCTCCGGCAAGCAAAACACCATCGCGCATGGGATAGGGACGGGGACGGGACAGGGCAGATGGACAGGCCTGCATTGTTGTTTAGCATTAGCGTCGTGGCCCAGCCGGAGTCAGGGGGTGCTGGGGCCGGCAGGGGCGTAAACAAACAGCACCGTCTGGTCTGTCGCACGCCCCCCCTTCCCCCCACCCCCCCCTCAAAGGGGCCATTCTCTTGTCCCTGGGACGGCATTGTCACTCTGGCACTGCGAGACTGACACTGTCAGGGGATGCTAGAACCGTCCTTTTCTCTTGTTTTCGGTGCGTGCCACTGGGGGGCGGGGGAGGGGGGTGGAAGCTGAAATGCACATTCCAATCAAGCCATTTTAGCAACCACGACCTCCCCGCAATCAATGTGAAAACAGAAATGGCATTCACAAAGAACGGGGTATTACCAACTGCTCAAAAAACTCAATGACAACAACCATCTGAAGGAAGTTGAATTACTTAAACTAGGAACTGTTCTAGGAACAACAGCAGAACAATACTGTACTGGTGAAGGCAGACTGGGCAAGGGTGGCTGGAGACATTGTGGACCCATTATAAACATCCTTTCCTGGCGCCTCTCTACTTTAACCCCGGAAGTTTCCGGAATGCTCCCGTCAGCTTAAGTGTCGTCCCAATAGGGCACTCATATCCTTGGCCAAATCACCATGTGCCCTGCCCTGCGAAATGGCCAAAGACTGAAATACAGCTCTGAGTTGCGTTAGTGCTTGCATAAGACACCTGCTACAGGGGGTTCTGGGAGATGCCGCTAGAGACAAATGAACTATAGGACTGTTTTTTGGCCTGTGCTGTAGGGCAATCCATCTTCTATCTATTAAACCCCAGATCCGTGACGCAGAGTGCCCATTTAAAGATCACATGACAGACAGTGTAGTGAGCGACGAAGTGTAGGCCTTCTAATCTGCTTCATTCTAATTGGCTACCTGTTTGCTTCCCTGTGGGAATTCCTCAGCCAAACAACCAATCACATCACTTATTGACAGCTGAGATAAAGAGCACAATTATTGCATAAGACTATATGCTGAAGCTTGTTGCTTAACACTGAATGACATTATACATGTATTTACACTGTGTGGTTTTTTTCATGACTTGGAACACATTGATAGTCTGTTTTTAGCACGTAATAATATCTGTTTACATAACAAGTGCCACCTTCACTGTGCTTTAACCAAACGTTAAACAGTTTTCCCCACATATTAGCTGAATATCATACAGGGTACAGGCCAACTAAGGCTGCTACCCTGAAATCATCCTGATATATATAGTTTTGCTTAATAGTTACCCTTCAACTGTATGACTAAGTGAAAGAGAAACGAGTGTCAAGTTTCGTTGTAACAGTCAGCGTGATTGAAAAGTGTTTAGCCTGGCATCCCAAGCATGGTCTAATCGATTGACTCTTACACGGCAGAATTATAAAATCTACTTAAATTTAGATTCCTCAAACAACAACCTCAGGTGCCTTTCAGCGCTATGGGTGAGGTGCACCATGGGATTTCAGGTGGAGAGTTGTAGAGTCGCTCGGGTAATCGGATTTCAGGTTCCCGACGGTGCGGATGAAAATGGATCGGGGAGGTGAGGACGCGAGAGACAGTCAGTTACCACGCCTGCCAGCTTGCCGCTTTCGCGCTGATCTTTCACACCAGGCTTCACTACCCATTTCAGAACGCTCTAATGTTCATGATGGCGACTGTGATACCGCTGCCGTCCACAAGCTGACATTGTGTTCTATTCTTTTCTGTATTCTCAGATCAAGCTATGCATACATACAGGCCACTGTCTAAAGAGACATTCTACAGTCTTTAGGGAGTACAGCACATTCTACAGTCAAACACAGCTTCAAACTTTCACCCTCGCAGAACATTTCAGCAACCTAAAGTCATCAGGAACCCTTAGCTTTGGAATATTATTAGCACAAATAAATCATTTTGATTTTCTCTTTCAAGTGTCACCACAAGACTTTCAAAGCGCCTCCATATCATAAAACATATGGTATTCATATGTATTTCATGCAGGGGGACTGCACCAGCCTGCATGCAAAGACTACAACGAGTACAGTGTATGGGACATTCACAAACTGAAGGGCTGTTTTTCTGTAGCATTTCTGCATTGCTAGGTTGCGCTTCCTTTAGCAATGCTACCTTCACATTCCAAAACGCGTCCAGGAAATCGGACGATGATGGCGTCTGTCAGAGACTGGGTAATGGGCTTTCTTTGAGTGACAGACCAGCGTGACGAGGACCCTGTAGCAGCCTGCTAAACTGAAACAAAAGCCCCCATCTCTGCATCCTTGAGTAGCTTGGCAACCACTTTATCAGGCTACACTCATTTACTATTCAAATGTTTCCCAAATCTTGCAGTGCAGTGGTGAACTGTTCATTAGTGTATAAGTAAAGCCAGAAGAGTCAACTCTGCAACAGATATGTCTGAACATAAACTCAATAGAGACTATAATGATCCTTAAAACAACAAGGGCCAATCAGAACCTCACTGCGATAGGGGCCAAACAGAATTTCATTATAATAGGAGCTAAACAGAACCTCACTGCAGCAGGGCCGAACAGAACCTCACTCAAATAGGAGCCAAACAGAACCACACTGCAACAGGGCCAAGCAGAACCTCACTCTAATAAGAGACAAACAGAACCTCACTGCAATGCAACAAACAGAACCTCACCACAACAGGGGCCAATCAGAATTTCATTCTAATAAGAGACAAACAGACTCTCACTAAGAGAGGGGCCAAACAGAGCCTGTCTGCAAGGGGCCAATCTCATCCTCACCACAACAGCGGCCAATCAGAATCGTTCTGCAACATGGGCCAAACAGATCTTCACTGAAATAGGGGACCACTAGAACCTAACTGCAATAAGGGACAAACAGAACATCATAGGAACCCCAAAAAGACCTCTTCATCATTCACTCTGGGAAGAAATCAGCTGAGGTTCAATGTGTTGTTGCCTGGGAGACAGCTTTCTGTGGCTGGTCTGTGGTCTGGAACTTAGATGACACCAGAAGGCTATTTGAATAGCAAAGTAGAACACAGCAGCCCTGTTCTAACACTGCTCTTTTTAGGGACTTATTTCCAGTTTGATGTTCAGGTAGCATCATTTTATTATTTAAATTAACTGTTACCATCTGACTGTAGTCCCTCTCATGAGCCTAGACATGAAAATGGTTCCAGCACAACCTATTGGAGCAGGCTAAAGATTAAAGCAAGCTGGTACCAGAGCCATAGAATTTGTTGTCTATTTGTTAACCATTGACAGTGCAGCTAGCATGCAGCTAAATCTCTGCTCCAGTGATTCAGGGGCTTTTCTCAATGGTTTTCTGTGGACGTTTACCATAAAATGCCCAACATTATCACGCCATATGGCAGTCCTGCTAGACCAAGCCTCAGAAATGAAAGCAAAGGTATGATTCAGTCGGACAGTGATATAAAATGTAACAGAAGGGTAAAATGTGTAGCCATAAATGAATCAAGACGTGTGAAGACCAGGCACCAGGGCTTGCATTCCTCTGTAACTCTACACCGTAATAAACACTGCTACTCCATATCGTCTCATTCAATGACATCACCCGACATATGGTTCACCATGGAGCTTTCAAATCTATTTCAACTGTGGTTTTACGGCACACTGAGAAAATGAGGAGGTCTGCAGTCCTCCTCCCCTAGCCCATTATGGAGGGATGGCACTGTGGCTCAGTACAAACCACAAGGAGGGACCTAATCTGGCAGATTTACACCACAAACCTTGCCATAGCTTCTCCACCCTAATCTGGATTAGAATTGAGGTTATCAATCTGGGTTACCATGGCATTGGAGTGATGGTGTGGCATACTGCCGTTGGCAGACCCTCTGTGCCACCCTGGCTCGACCTCCCCCACACACCATCCCCCCCCCGCCCCCCACCCCGACATCCCTAAGTCTCTGCGAGGCCAGACTGAGTACCACTTCTCCCATGTGTTGCGGGTCGCGCACAGTGAAAATACCCCCTTCCCCCGTTTACTCTCTTACGATATCAGAACATCAGAAGAGACAGATGGGTGCATTCTATCCTAACTCAAATATGTAATCTTAATGTCCACATGCTGGCATTAACATTTAAGTACCGTGCCCAGCGATTTAAGTACCGTGCCCAGACACAGTATTATTGCCATGGTGGAACCCTGGGGTCACGGCAGGGGGGCGGGGGTGGGGGGTGGGCAGGACCGAGGGGCGTGGGCGGGGCCAAAGGGTGTGGTCTGAGGGTTTCCCTCCAGATTAAGAAGATCAAAGCTGCAGGATTAGGGCTGTAGAGGCCAGGCTTTCACTGCCATCAGAAAACCTGACACGATGAGCGTGTGTGTGTGTGTGTGTGTGTGTGTGTGTGTTTGCACTGCAGTCGGGGGTCAGCGGGCAAACACCTGCTGTTTATTGTAAAATCTTCGGTGAGAGGGATAATCCCCACACTCGGGGGCGCACGCATAGGATCAAGGGGTCTCCCCAGATTAACACTGATCCCTATCTTCTGCTGGGGTCACCTGAGTTCAACATCCGTCATCACGAACAGGTTTCAATCCCACTCACATCAAAATGAAGGAAAAGAAAACATTCGTAAAAAAATTAAATCAAATTTCAACTCAACATGTGAGAATACGTTTATCAGACTCTGGACAGAATTCAAACAACATTCGTCCTTATGTCTGGAATGCAAATAAATGCAATTGTTCATTTTTATCTTCGTCGACTCAGTTTGGCAAGTTCAGCAATCATTAAAATTAACTTGCCTTGTAGAAAAAAACAGTTACTGTGGAGAAAAAGCATAATAATCCTTTGATCGCCAGTAAAAATCAAGGACAAACGTTGACTGAAACCTTGCCTGTTTAATTCAGGGCTGTTTTCACAGTATACATTTTCAGTTGCTGGATATTTATTTAACAATTCAGGTTTGACTGTCTTATCCAAGGGTACAACAGTCCCACATCTGTGAATTTAACCTGAAACCTCCTGGTTATGTCCACTTCCTCAGCCTCCATGTAATAGAGTTCATAATTATACTCTAATGCATTAATGTCTCTGGGAGGTCAAAACTAAAATGCTATACATTAATATTTCATGTGACATAGCGAGAGACATAGTGCATGCGCAGCACGCCACAGAAAGCATCTGCGCTGATGCCGTGCTCCTGGCAGCCAGGCTGCGGTCTAACCCTAACCATCGCTAATCTGATGCTGATGGCTTTAAAACGCAAAGACCCACAGGAACCCAGCCATCGAACGTTCACAGTGGTAAAAGTACAGAGGTGCAGTAATCAAACACTGATAGTGGTGAGAAGCACAGTAAATAATGCTTTTTAACACTGAATTCATGACTGTAAGGCTGAAGGAGTACAGCGATTTGATGTAATCTGAAGTTCAGAGTGGTGAGGACAGCAGAAGTGCAGTAATCTGAGGTTCAGAGTGGTGAGGACAGCAGAAGTGCAGTAATCTGATGTTGATGGCGGTAAGGGGTGCAGTAATCTGATGTTGACAGTGGTAAGGGGTGCAGTAATCTGATGTTGATGGCGGTAAGGGGTGCAGTAATCTGATGTTGACGGCGGTAAGGGGTGCAGTAATCTGATGTTGACGGTGGTAAGGGGTGCAGTAATCTGATGTTGATGGCAGTAAGAGGTGCAGTAATCTGATGTTGACGGCGGTAAGGGGTGCAGTAATCTGATGTTGACGGTGGTAAGGGGTGCAGTAATCTGATGTTAATGGCAGTAAGGGGTGCAGTAATCTGATGTTGACGGCAGTAAGGGGTGCAGTAATTCATGACTGAATTCATGACTGTAAGGCTGAAGGAGTACAGCGATTTGATGTAATCTGAAGTTCAGAGTGGTGAGGACAGCAGAAGTGCAGTAATCTGAGGTTCAGAGTGGTGAGGACAGCAGAAGTGCAGTAATCTGATGTTGATGGCGGTAAGGGGTGCAGTAATCTGATGTTGATGGCGGTAAGGGGTGCAGTAATCTGATGTTGACGGCGGTAAGGGGTGCAGTAATCTGATGTTAATGGCAGTAAGGGGTGCAGTAATCTGATGTTAATGGCAGTAAGGGGTGCAGTAATCTGATGTTGACGGCGGTAAAGGGTGCAGTAATCTGATGTTGACGGTGGTAAGGGGTGCAGTAATCTGATGTTGATGGCAGTAAGGGGTGCAGTAATCTGATGTTGACGGCGGTAAGGGGTGCAGTAATCTGATGTTGACGGCGGTAAGGGGTGCAGTAATCTGATGTTAATGGCAGTAAGGGGTGCAGTAATCTGATGTTGACGGCAGTAAGGGGTGCAGTAATCTGATGTTGACGGCGGTAAGGGGTGCAGTAATCTGATGTTGACGGCGGTAAGGGGTGCAGTAATCTGATGTTAATGGCAGTAAGGGGTGCAGTAATCTGATGTTGATGGCGGTAAGGGGTGCAGTAATCTGATGTTGACGGCGGTAAGGGGTGCAGTAATCTGATGTTGATGGCAGTAAGGGGTGCAGTAATCTGATGTTAATGGCAGTAAGGGGTGCAGTAATCTGATGTTGACGGCGGTAAGGGGTGCAGTAATCTGATGTTGACGGCGGTAAGGGGTGCAGTAATCTGATGTTGACGGCGGTAAGGGGTGCAGTAATCTGATGTTAATGGCAGTAGGGGTGCAGTAATCTGATGATAACGGCAGTAAGGGGTGCAGTAATCTGATGTTGACAGTGGTAAGGGGTGCAGTAATCTGATGTTGACGGCGGTAAGGGGTGCAGTAATCTGATGTTGACGGCGGTAAGGGGTGCAGTAATCTGATGTTAACGGCAGTAAGGGGTACAGTAATCTGATGTTGACGGTGGTAAGGGGTGCAGTAATCTTATGTTGACGGCGGTAAGGGGTGCAGTAATCTGATGTTGACGGCGGTAAGGGGTGCAGTAATCTGATGTTGATGGCGGTAAGGGGTGCAGTAATCTGATGTTGACGGCGGTAAGGGGTGCAGTAATCTGATGTTAATGGCAGTAAGGGGTGCAGTAATCTGATGTTAATGGCAGTAAGGGGTGCAGTAATCTGATGTTGACGGTGGTAAGGGGTGCAGTAATCTGATGTTGACGGCGGTAAGGGGTGCAGTAATCTGATGTTGATGGCAGTAAGTGGTGCAGTAATCTGATGTTGACGGTGGTAAGGGGTACAGTAATCTGATGTTGATGGCGGTAAGGGGTGCAGTAATCTGATGTTCATGGCAGTAAGGGGTGCAGTAATCTGATGTTGACGGTGGTAAGGGGTGCAGTAATCTGATGTTGATGGCAGTAAGTGGTGCAGTAATCTGATGTTGACGGTGGTAAGGGGTGCAGTAATCTGATGTTGACGGCGGTAAGGGGTGCAGTAATCTGATGTTAATGGCAGTAAGGGGTGCCGTAATCTGATGTTGACGGTGGTAAGGGGTGCAGTAATCTGATGTTGATGGCAGTAAGTGGTGCAGTAATCTGATGTTGACGGTGGTAAGGGGTACAGTAATCTGATGTTGATGGCGGTAAGGGGTGCAGTAATCTGATGTTAATGGCAGTAAGGGGTGCAGTAATCTGATGTTAATGGCAGTAAGGGGTGCAGTAATCTGATGTTGACGGTGGTAAGGGGTGCAGTAATCTGATGTTGACGGCGGTAAGGGGTGCAGTAATCTGATGTTGATGGCAGTAAGTGGTGCAGTAATCTGATGTTGACGGTGGTAAGGGGTACAGTAATCTGATGTTGATGGCGGTAAGGGGTGCAGTAATCTGATGTTAATGGCAGTAAGGGGTGCAGTAATCTGATGTTGATGGTGGTAAGGGGTGCAGTAATCTGATGTTGATGGCAGTAAGTGGTGCAGTAATCTGATGTTGACGGTGGTAAGGGGTACAGTAATCTGATGTTGACGGCGGTAAGGGGTGCAGTAATCTGATGTTAATGGCAGTAAGGGGTGCAGTAATCTGATGTTAATGGCAGTAAGGGGTGCAGTAATCTGATGTTGACGGTGGTAAGGGGTGCAGTAATCTGATGTTGACGGCGGTAAGGGGTGCAGTAATCTGATGTTGATGGCAGTAAGGGGTGCAGTAATCTGATGTTGACGGTGGTAAGGGGTACAGTAATCTGATGTTGACGGTGGTAAGGGGTGCAGTAATCTGATGTTGATGGCAGTAAGTGGTGCAGTAATCTGATGTTGACGGTGGTAAGGGGTACAGTAATCTGATGTTGACGGCAGTAAGGGGTGCAGTAATCTGATGTTGATGGCAGTAAGGAGGGTGCAGTAATCTGATGTTGAAGGCCGTAAAGGCCAGGGGAGTGGAGTAACTGGAGAGGCTAGCGCGTTTGCTGCTGTCTCTCCAGCAGCCTCGGCGAGGAGCGACACCTGATCTGGGCGTTGCTCGCGGCGAAGGGGCATGCAATACTCTGCTCCAGAGGGGTCTGAGAGAGGCACATGGCCCCCAGCCCACTGGGGAAGACCCCAGTAAAACCAGCGAGGTGAAACCCCATCCATTTAAAGGCTTCAACACACTCCAGTGCTAACCCTTAATAGCTAAATTATCCCTGGTCTTTTCATATGCCAATGAGTTTCGCTGATACGCAACGCATACAATGGCCTTGCTTAAAGCAGTAGGCTAGGACATGACACCCACAACATACAAAACAGAGAACAATAAATTCTCAGTTAATACTTCCATAATTGAGGGGCTTCATATCTGTTTGCAATCAATGGTCTTTTCTTGACTTGGCTTGGCTTTTCCTTTTGTGCTGGACAGCTAGTCTCTGATTAAAATGTTGGGATCGAGAGTCAGCATCTCCACAGACTGCAACGTTATCTTGCCCCATTCTTTTTTACAAGTAACTCCGATATTTAAACATTCAGCAGAAAAGGCTATCATAAAGCCTATAACCCCAGATGCAGGGATACCCCCGATATTCAAGAGAATCCTCGAGCTGACAGCGCAAACACTGTCTGCTTCACATATCGTATGGTAGAGCCTTGTTTTCGCAATGTGAAAAATGTTCCATATGAAAGAGATTGGTCGTGCTACATGGGCCCATGCAGATTCCTGACCATGTGACCTGGGAAGCATGTGACTCATGTTTCAACCCTTATTCTTAAGCTGCCAATCAACGTCACATCTGATCTCAGAATTTATTACATAAACAACTCTGAAGACTGATCAATTACAGCATCAGATTAATAAGAAAAAAACCTGTCAGCACAAATCAATATCATGACACAGCTAAAAGGTAATGACTAGAAAAAGTAACATGGATACAACGGCAACTACGAAAAAAATATTATTGAGTATGAAATATCTATACCTTGCTCACAGTATTAAAAGGAGCACAACTGGTTTTACTCAACATATAATTTATTGTTCGAAAATCCACAAAAGACTGAAGATTTAAAATCTCAAAACCTTCAAAAGTGAAACCTGGAGTTTGATAAAGGTTTGGAAGCTTCCTCTAATAAAAAACAAAAGGGAAATGGCAAAATAGTGAACTACTATAATATTACACAAGTGAGACAGGCTTTTTCATGGCTAATATTTCATTGGATGCCAAACCATGTTTTTTAAACTGCCATTTATCCTTATGATTATTCATGAATTCAATAAAGATTTTTTTTGCCTATGTTGGCCAATCACAATACTCCATCATTTTCTCTTGGATATGTGTCTTGCAAAGTCTCAAAGGTAGAAAATACTGGGAACGATAAAACCAAACAGCAAATCCAAAAGTGACTATATCCAGAGGCCATATTTTTGCCCAAATTCTGTACTTATGGTGATGAGTTTAACACAATGATTATCTAACTCAAACCTAAGAAAAACATTCAATGCACACACTGAGGTTTTACTGTCCCTCATTAGCATGCCCATAAATATTCATCTTACCTAAGCTGCAACTCGAGTCGGCAAAAAGTAGAATTAAGTCCACGTTCGGATTGCAACTCATAAAATATGCAAGCCCAATGAAGCGAGTTAGAAAGAGTCTTCTGAGTTATGACACTTTGCATACAAGGGGGTATTTGTGAACCCCAGTGAACCCTGCAGTAAGTCCTCAAATGCCGCTGGGTCTCCTGGCTCTTGGTCATGTGTTTGATGTAATTCTTCACAGTCACTGTGGAAATAATCCTGTTTTGACCCTTGATTTCTGAGAAGAATGAATTTTGCATACCCGCTTGCGTAAAATGTACCATAACTTGGCTTTATTGCAACTATAATGCAGCCATAAAGCAAGATAGTGAATACAGCAAAATGACTCATGACTGTATTTGTGTAATATTTTTCATATTTTCCTCTATATATATATATATATATATATACGTATGTAATATACATGTTATATTTTTGGCATGCATTGATGAAAAATATTGTTCAAACTGCCTACTTCCATTGATTTCTCAATTATACTCTTAGATATATACCTTCCTCCATAGGACCACTATGTACTACATTTCAGAAATAATCCAAAAAATGTCAAGATATCTTTGTATTATCTTCACACAGGGTGACCTCTATGCTAAAATCCTGAAGTTCTAGAAAAACTCTACAGCGCAATAACCGCAATCAGCTAAAAATTATCGATCATTCTTTCTGCCAGCTCAGAGATTTCTAAAAGAGGTTTGACCCCAAGCAAGTATGCAATATTTCACTTTTTAGTCCCTACTATTGACAAGAACAATGAGTAATGAAGAGTCAGCACATATTTGCTTGGAAATCAGTCCACAAGCTTAGAAGCTTCATTTTAGTGGTTAATGACACGACATCAGTTGGGATAATGGACTTCAATGGGATGACCGCTTAACAAGAGACTACAGCGCCCCCATAATGCTGGGAGGAGGAATTGCATTCATGAGCCCAATTCTAAAGGAATCCCAGCTAATCACAGAGTTCTCTACAGCAATCCCCACATTACTGTCCAATGATGAACAACAGTGTCAGCTCTATCTCTAATGAAAACCTGATGCATGTTGAGATCGGAAATATGAACAGATGTTGCCAGGACGCAGGTCGGCCTGCGTGACAGAGACGCTCAGCTTCACTGAAACTATGGGCCCCAATTGCTCTGTACTGAAAAAAAAACAGGGCGTATTCTTCTACAGTCTTCAATGAGAGGACTTGTGACGCCGGGTCTCAGTGGGAGCCTCCCTTTTAATGCATAGAGAGCTATTTCCAGGCCAGGCCACTCAGCTATATATGTATGTGGGCTATTTTTAACAGCAGTCAGACACAGGTGCACAGTGAACGTACATGAGGAGTCAAAGTCATATTCTGCTCGGATATGCCGTCGGTTCACACATGGACTACCACCCACCACCCACCCCCCACCCCAGCAAGGTTTTCTTTCACACCCTTGTGGGTCGATGTACAATCCCTGCCTTGAAGAAGCAGATTCCCTTTGGGAACTTGAGTCAAAACAACATTAACCTGCTCAGGTATAGGAGCTGTCAACGGTGTCACCGCCTCTACGCAAGGGCAAAGTCAGGCTGTGCCCACAAGCGTCCTCCTCGAGCATAGGTTTGGCCTCTGTGGGATGTTTCACGTTCAAGGTCTGTCGATAACAGGGCGTCGGGGAGAGCGTACTGACGATCGACCGAATGGAGAAAGGAAGAGACAGCTGAAGGGAAGGAGACAGCTCTCCGTTAAAAAAGATTGAGAATTTACTCCACTGTCTGTTCCAGCTTAAATCCACATGGCAGTTCTCCAATAAGCACACGCTCATGGGTGCTTGCACGCACGCACATAGACATAGGTGCTTGCACGCACACACACACACACACACACACACACATTTTTATTACTCTATCTATGGATGGAGCCAGTCCAATTCAATAATTCCCACTTTATCTGACAGATAAAAACCAAGGGAGACCCCTCAATATAAAACTTAGTGAAAGCATTTGATTAAACAAACAAAGAATTTGTTTGGCTGACTGGCAAGTGCCCCACTTCATGTGGGCTGGACACCAGGTACATTTACAAAACCGCAATCCTAAATTTAATTCAACCTATTAAACATGAACGCTATTTATGAGGTAAACAGGAAATGACATTTCAGAGAGCAGCTCAAGGTGTCCTTCAGTCAGACACCAGACCTGTGAGGTAAGCTTTTCCCTTACTTCCTGACTCATTAAAACAGACTTCTGAAAGACAGCTGACACGGGCCTGACCTTCAGCACGACCTTCAGCCTCCAGCTCAACCGGGCCTCTGAGTGACTGGTCCCTCTGTCAGGCCCATTCACACCCCTGACTGGCAGAGGTGTCAAACCCCTACTACTCTCAGAGAGTAACAGTACTACCATGCATCTTTTCCGCCCAATATTCTAATAATCTTCAGCCAGGCGCTCATTAGCGAAGCCAGCTAGTTTAGTGCATGGATGGAACAAAAACATGGTAGTACATCTGTTTTCTGAAGCCAGGGGTTTTCCCATTCCCAGCTTCACTCACCAATCCCATTCATACTCCCTGGCCTTTACTTAATAGGGACCATTAAGCATACTTTGAATTGGGGTTGTCTTCAGTGTGTCCTTACTGTGTTCTGTGAAGTAATGGTTATCACAAACTTCCAAGGTCTGGCAAGTGTCAGCGTAAGCCTATGTGCCAACCTCCATTTCATCTCATAACAAACGTAGCTAAGCGAATTTATGAATTTGACACACTCTATGGGAAAATATTTTTGAAAACTTTTTTCTGAAATTATGTTGGACTCTACTTTAATGGTTCAAACCCATGTTTGTAACAGTCCAAATTGAGTGAAATACCTTGAGCGAATATTGCCTGCTATTCCAAAATGTGACATAAATTTCACACATGTCAGATGCAGCAGTCACATTGGCAGATACATTACAAAATGCCAACAATTTAAATTTGTAATGACATATATACAAATGATAATCGCAAAAATGTATGAGTCTTCAAATAAATTATATTTCGATCCAAAATAAGGGTGTAAAAAAATGACCAGTCAATATAACGCATAGTTCTAATTCAATTAAAATTAAATTGCATTTGAATAGTAAAAACAGAACCCATTGTGACTCAAGGGAAGTAAGTTCCAAAATGTTAAATGTAACATGGTTCAACCTAGACTATAATTCACAGAGCAGCTCATAAAATGAACTCACCTTGAGTCCCAAGAAAGTGACCACCTACTGCTTCGAATGCTAGCTTTGTGAAACCTGTGGACTCTATTAGCATGGCTGATATCTAATGACCCACAGGCCAGGGTGGAATCCTATGTAGCCAGTTTGCTGGTTATTGAGCTAACCTTGGCAAAAACTACAAATAAAATGAGGCTTGTCTGTGAATGAAACTACCTCTATTTTACAGTTAAGTCAATTTTATTTATGTAGTTTGGACAGTATGTTTACTAAAGTTAGCCAACTGACATGAAAAGCCAGCTCTGTGGTACACCCCCTGGTCTGGCCAGTTGAAACAAGCACTCCAAGCACTTTCTATAGGCCATCAGTTTCATTTTTTTCTAGCGAAAGCAGAAAGTACAACCAAGTCAAACCCAATGACGCTGAGTGTATTATCACTAAAATACAGATATGTAGTATGAATGAATGAATTAATGAATGAAATCATGAGTGACTGAATGGTAACTAACGGAGATCCTCTGAAACACATCCCGTGTGGTTTTCAGAAGCATTTAGTTGCCGTACCGTATGCACAAAATTGTGGGACATTGTAGCAGCATGTATAATATAGTAACAGGTGCTCTGGCCCGCACACAATAACATTCCGCTTGGCATTCTGACAGGGGCCTGTGTTTGAGTGAGACAAGATATGATGACCCAGCAGCGCCGCATTTTTGTGTGGGCTTGGCTTTAGACAACACCACACCAGGCTCCTCCGCACAGTTCGACACCGACTTCAGCCACTCTCTATCGGCCAGCTATGACAGGGTCGTATAACATTTGAACAAAAACTTTCGGCATCACTCCACTGTGACGTTTAAGTTTTTATTAGATCTTAATAAGATTGTTACAACGTAGCAAAATTACCCCTGAAAACAATGACCGCTATTTAACTGATTGATATTGCTTCATCTTTCAATGTTTATATTATAATAACATCGTTTAATGCTAAACATTTTATACAATGTTTACATTAGTTCACTGTAACTTGCAAAACTTTGGCAGTGTTTAAAAATGCACCATTGTGGCGAGCATTTTTAAATTGTGAAAAGGATACAATTAGGCAACTCACGTTGTCAAATTCATAACCATTTGCAGTTCAGGTAAAATGTGTTTCTGGTTTGAAATCCTCATGGGTTTCTATGTTCTACACTAGAGCAGTGTAGAGCAGCGTGCTATGGCACGCGATCCGTAATGAATGTCCCCAAGCAAATGAGGCGACCGTGCGTGCTATAAATGGGTCACCCACTAAACGTGCAATAGGCTAATAATAATAATAATAATCATACTCGTAATACTGATAATAATAGATGTGTACATTTTGATGTTCGCTATCTGTTAACGTAAGACATACGCATGACAACAAACGCTATGGGGCGCTCAGCACATGAGTGATGTGTCAGTGAAATTTATAGCGTTAGCCCTTTCAAGAAAGAAAAAGCATTGGACTGGAAGGACAACAGACGCTGTTATCAATCAAACAATAATCCGTTCCGCCAGTCGGCTGCGTCGTCGCCCGTGTGAATCTAACCCCTCTCTCCTCATCAGTCCAGATCACTGTTTAAAAGAGAATCTGCTTGAGATTTACCCCGCACAAACACCATGAAATGTGGCTGGATTAAGCAAGTAACTATAGTAACCGAGATCGTCTCAATCGCTGGTGGGGGCGGGAGGCTGAAGTTCAACGCAAGCAAATGAGATGAAAACAAGGCTACAACCATATCCTTGAAGTTGCTCCGCTTATTTTTACTGCCCTTTAATCTTAACCATAACACAGAAGCTACAATTTAGCTATCCAGAACTATAAAAGCAACCCACAGCTGTTAGGCTATGTTCTCCAAAAGAGAGGTTAAGCATGATGTTAAAATCCCACAACATGTTCATTTGAATTTGAATGCGAAGTTTGTTGACGAACAAACGATCAGTTCAATTAGCTGCATTATGTTGCCAAAGTCAAATAGGCTAATGTGAGCCATAACAAGATCAAAGTATGGTACGTGATTCAAATTCTTTCCAAACAACAAAACCCAGATTCTGCGTTGAGTGTCCGTTGCTGCGATGCAACATAAATCTATCCCATGACACCCTTATTGTTTTCTGCCGAGCGCGAATGTAACCCAATACGCGGAGCGAATGACAACTGTCTCACAACAGGTGACCGTGCAATATTTATAACTAGCGAGTCTCCGAATAGCAGGGGACATAGCCTACTTGTCTGGCTACTTTAAATCCGAAATACTTTCCTGTGTTGCCTATTTAGGCTTACAGGCTATGCCGATATGATTATGAATATAGCTTTCAGATAGATGTTTGCGCTGTTGATTATTGGGCTAAACGTTAGTGCGCTATCTGGTCAAATAAATGCACTGGACTTACCTCTATCCATTTTTGTGCCTCCTGAAAAGCTGGCTCTGGTGCCGATTCCGACTGCTGATGCTGATGTTGCTGTGGATTTCGTCCATTATCAAAACCGGGACTGGCCATTTGCAAAAGCTTAAGAGTATTGGACTGCTCTGAAATGTTCTTCAAACTACAAATATCCTTAGCCGCGGGGGGGAAAACCTGTCACGCAGACAAACAGTTTTGTATCTGAAAGTTTCCAAAAGACGAATTTTCAGGCTTCAATGCGGGTGTCTGGCAGTACCGCGCGCGCACACACACACACTCAGTCCGTCGCTTGCCGCAAACCTGCACTGCACTCGGCGTTTTCTGTGTCTACCAATTGCTGAGGCTTGTGAGGGAGGCTTCGCGACCAACACACTGCAATGTGAACCAATGGCTAAATATAAACACAAAAACGCAGGTCTGCCATCAGCCAATGCGAAGCGAGCAGCCACCTCCTACAGCAGGTCGCTGTGACATGCACGCTTCCAGCACAAGGGGGGCACAGACTCGCAAAGAAGCGCTGATTTTTTTTTTTAGGAAGACAATAGGTGCGTTCCGTTAGCGCCCAAGTTCAGACCAGTATACAGAACACCGCCCGATGCGTCTGAACCTGTACGCATCCGTCCTCTGGTACTATTTGTGGCTTAAACTTGAACGTAGAAATGGTCGAAGTTGATTTTGTACTTAATTGGAAATGTAAATTTTACTGCGGTTTTCAAAATCAGACACAGAAAATTGGTTCTTTTGGTGTTTTCCTTACTGACAAGGAAACACATAGTTATAAACTTGTAACACATATCTAATATAACATATACATGATATATCTGTTTTTTAAAGCTAAAATACTAAAAACAATTGTTCTGAGGTCTTGGATCTAAGATGAGAAGATTAAATTAATAAAAAAAGAATATTGAAATAACCGGGGAACCTGATTTTTTTTCCTCCAGCTCTATACTGGGAAGAGATCATGAGTCAGTCTACTTGCAGCTGTGCAATGGGAAAGGGATATAATGAACTGCTGTGGTTCAGCTCTACTGTTGGGAAAGAGCACAATGTGTTAGCCTGGTTCCAGCTCTACAGCGGTAAATCCGTATAATGGGCTAGGCTAGCTCCAGCTCTGCAGTGGTAAGTCAGTATAATGGGCTAGGCTAGCTCCAGCTCTACAGTGGTAAGTCAGTATAATGGGCTAGGCTAGCTCCAGCTCTACAGTGGTAAGTCAGTATAATGGGCTAGGCTAGCTCCAGCTCTACAGTGGTAAGTCAGTATAATGGGCTAGGCTAGCTCCAGCTCTGCAGTGGGAAAGGGTAGTGTGTGCGCTAGCCATGCTGGGTAAACGCTACAATCGACCAATCTGACTCAAGGAGGAAAACATCCAAGTTCTCATTCCAGGGCTAACATCCATTCCAGATAGGGACCGCCTTGAGGAAAAATAAAGGCGTTTGAAGTAGTTTTTCTAAAGAGTGCCTTAAATCTAGATCTCATTGGATATAGAAATAAAGTTTGTGAAAGTTCACCCCCCTCCCAAAAAATACATAAATACACTAGTGTCACTCTCAGATTCAGATACTCTGTAAGTCACTTTCAGATTCAGATAACATACACTTGTGCAGTTGGCTCCCAGTTTACTTTACTGCTTGAGTACAGAAATCTAGTGATGATGTAAATAACAACCATGCCCAACAAGAATAATTTGTAATAAATGATAAGTTAATACCTAAAAAAAGAGAAAGACATGCTACCAGAAAAAGAATGAGGGAGAAAGAGGGAACCAATGAACTGTCAGCGCATAAATACCCAGCCTGTAGCACTGATAATTAATGCATCGATTCACGTGTCAAACACCACACTGAGAACATGTTTTATTCCACAAGAGCAGGTACCTTTTTGTTTTATTAGTCTCCAAAGACTCACTCCCTTTGAAAGCTCACTGTGTTTCCACTGATGTCTACATGTGCAATTTATTGTTGGGAAGTTGTACTCTTGTTTCAGGCATCCATAAAATCAAAGGCCTTTACAAGGGTAGATTTATATTGCTTGGCTTCTTACAACCAGCTATTTATTTTTCCAAACTGTGGATGCAAGGATTTAAAGAATTGAGCATGTTAACCTGCTAATTATGTTGCTGTATTAAAAGAGACATTTGATAGCCTGGGGTGTAGGGTAAGGTGTAGTTCTGTAGAGTGCCATACACATCCCATAGAGTAAGGACACACAGGAGTACTCTCTATTAAGCGCTTGGCATTGACTGCAGTATAACATAACAACACTTCAACAACAGGGAGCTGGGCACGTGACCCCAAGGTCGCAGGTTCAATTCCCAGGAAGGACAGTGGCGTTGTATCCTAGAGCAAGGTACTTAACCTGACGGGTTGGTAAAATGTCCACCCGTATAAACAGGTAGTGTTTAGAAATGTAAATCGGT
The DNA here is from genome assembly GCA_019788955.1 of Albula glossodonta. NCBI lineage: Eukaryota > Metazoa > Chordata > Actinopteri > Albuliformes > Albulidae > Albula > Albula glossodonta. The sequence goes on from JAFBMS010000049.1 coordinate 2,962,152, forward strand.
GTAAGTTGGTATTGATAAGACCCTCTGCTAAATGTTCATGCTTTCTACAAACAACCGTTTAAAGTCATGGCAGGGTACAGATGTCCACAAAAACCATGAAACTTAATGGAATCTTCTGGCATTTTTCATGAAATGATTTTGGACTTACCCACAATTTTGTTGATCAAACCAGACTGTTTATTTCATCCACAATACCATTTTTTGGTGAAATGCTGCCAATTTTTTCCTTCGGCAGTAGCCACTGTAACCAAAATGAACGAGAGCAGAGAGGGAACATTTTATTTTGCTCTAAATACTATCCCCAACCAACAATGCTTCAGTTGCATAAAATTTTCTAATAATATTTAATGTAGCTGCTCACTGTTATAGCAATCATTAGAATAAATGTAAAATAGTTTTTTGCGATTCTTCCTGTTGGGACTTTCTTTCCAGGGATACATTTGCATAGGCTGGTAGCAATGCAGTCAACACCCACATACTATGCTGTGCTTTTCGAGATAGATCCAAACACAGTGGACCCAATATGTTTCATGTGTCCCCCCCCAACCCCATCCCCCCCCCGCCTGCCCAAAAAAAGGATTATGAATTAAAAAGTTTCATTCCTACTTTTTCCATTTATCAAGGAATTTAGGATTTATGAATATTCAATGAGCTGAAATAGGTATCACCCAAAATCAAAAAAAGTAAAAATCCTGTATCATAAAAATATTGAGATATGGATTGTGTTGATGTTTGTACACTGGTCCATGCCAAATGTACCAATGCAGGTTACTAGAAAGCAATATTGTCCCACTTAAGATTTCTAGTGTACATTTTTGGGGTCTATAACCATGTGTTGGACTACAGAATGTGTGACCGCTGTACTCAGTTGTGTTCACCCGGAGGCTGGAAGGGAAACCAGGCTGTACCCCTCAGATAGGTGGGCTCTCCAGCATCAAAATAAAAGTCCCCATTCAGTGCAGCAAACACGGAAAAAATTGACACGCTCAGCCCTGGAAACAAAGAAAAATGTTTTCCTATTCCTCTGCCAAAAACGGCACAACAGTAGCGTGTCTCAGTACAGCTGGCTGTCTCTGCCGGGAGCCCGAAAGAGCATACCTTCCCCGCTCCGAATTCCCGCAGGGAAATGATCACAGGAGCCGAAGGGAGAGAACAACCCTGATAATTCAGATTCAGGGCTGGATACATTTATCGTACTGCCAAGGTTTTAGTCGGGAGCATTATCTGTGCAAATAGATGAACCGTGTCATCTTAATGCTACTCACCAGCAACCTGAAAAATCTGCCGTCCTGTGATCTCTCTTAAGTGATTTTTGTAGATGTGAAGCAACAGCACTAGCCAAAAAAACTGGTCATTGTTTTTTTTTTTCCCATTAGTCCTCCAATTAGGAAATAGGATCAATCAGTTTAGCCACCGTTATCAATTTCTGTGTGACTGTGTCTGTAAAAAAACCTTGTGTAGGGTTTAAGTGTTGCAGTCATTAACGCCACATTCTTCTCTATTCTTTCTGAACTATTCCCTTGTACAAATGTGCATGTGTATGAAATATACATTTTTGGTTTATGTATCAGAAACATATTGCTACCTCTTACAAGATTAGAAGATTGATGGCGATTTATTAATTCCTGAAAAATCACTCGTTTATGATAAAGGAGGAGTGGACTTTGTACAGCTTCTCCATTGACTTAAAGTTCCGCACACCAGCGGTGCAAACGGATGGGGGCTTTACCTTCCAGAGTCTAGAAAATAACGAACGGTAACTGAGTTCAGAGAACGATTGCTCCATAGAGAAAAGTGATGAAATTGCGGGTCGATTTCTCATGGTCTATATTCTTGGAGAGAAAGAGCATCAAAACTGAAGTCCGGTGGGCATTTCTAATCAGTGCATTATACAGTATCTTAGCGCCGATGAAGCAACAGCATGCGGCTTACCTGAATATCTTTTTACAAGATTGACGGAGTTTGACAGGAGATACAAAAAAAGGACATGCATTCTGAACACACGAAAGAGACCATTTCAATGATCATTAGTAATTTGTTCCAATAGTCTACGGAAGCAAGGTTTGGTGGAGATGTTTCTCTGGGTTTAGCAGAACTTCATGGCTTTTTTATCCTAGTATAACAGACAAATGAACAACTATTTTCCTCCTTCTTGTTGCAAAAACCAGATTGCAAATTTGGCCCCCTCTTTTCCCTCCACAGGTGTGACTCGGGGTTGGGGGGTGGATCCATCACCACCCATGTGATGATTAGTCATTTTAACCACCCAATAAAACACTGTAAAGCTCCCAGGCTTAAGGTATAACTCTTTACATGACTTATAACCAGCAAAATGCTTTCCAGCTGTGAGCTTTGGATGAAACCTCATGTGGAAAACTGAAAACTCTGCCTAAAACAGAATGTAGTGGGAAGAATAATGGGGCACAATAAAGCTGAACCAAGATTCATCTGAAGTAAATAACATGAAAAATTACTTGCAACATTCAAATAGAAATTGGGTTTAGTTATATTGTTGTAAGAAACAGTAGCTACCGCCACACAGTTCATGAGAGCAGGGACAGAGAGCAGACCATTCCAACTTGGAAAAAGAGGGGGGTAGGAATTAAAATGAACATTCCTCATTAGACTTAGATTGGGTTTATCCACATAAAAAATAAATAAATAAATAAATTAAAAAAACTGTGACACTTGACAGGTGGTTTAGAAAACACAGAACTTCAGAGAAATGAGTAACTACTTGAAATAACTCAAAACAACTTTGTGAATGCATGAAAGCCGAGTATTGAAAAACTAGCCACTGCTTTTGACCACACACACAATTTTTTAATATGGACTCCATTTCACCAGCTGTTGGTAATTCCATGTTTTGAAAGATCACCTTTACAGCAGGGTCTTGGTTCAGGACTGAATCCAGAACACTACACTTCTCAACCTGATCTATACTGCCCTCTACTGGTCACACAAAGATTATAACCACATAAGTGTTTGGGTAAACCAGGGCTGCAAAGTTAATTTAAAAATGGTTTTCAGCCATTTTACACCCATACAATTGGAACAATTGGAAAATCAACAAAAAAAACCTTAAATATGCAAACTCCTGTTGTGAATTTCAAATGCATTATTTAATTAGTCACTGAAATATGTTCTTGCTTTTAATGGCTGCTTTAATTCTTGTTTACAGAGCTGCTTTTCTCCCATTTAATGTTGTATAATTTTGTTTGCTGACCATCTTTGAAATTGTATTTTATGGTATCTTCCTAGTACAATAAAGGATTACAACAGAAAATTAATAGAACAAAGACATCATTTTGTCAGAAGGGGAGACAATTTACCATTTAAGGATGGAGTCGTTGTGAACGGGATGCAGGTTTCAGTAATACTATAACACACTGGGAGAGAAAAATGGTAGCAGAAGCCAAAATGCATTTATTTCTGAAACAACCGTATAGCACTAAACAGAAAACATGGTCTGAAAACGTCCAAGAGGAAACAGAATGGCCAGCTCGACCAGCAGTGCACACAGGCAAATGGCAGCTACGTGCTACGACCTTAGTTGGCCAACTTTTTTTTTTTTTGTTTTTGTCAATTGCAAAAAAAAAAAAAAACAACTTGGTAGCATGGCTACTCCACTTCCACCTCGATAAAACTGTTGCCAACGAAGGCACTAGCGAATCAGGGTTCAGAACACCTCTCTTGCCACGGAAAACATTGCAACAGTTGTGAACGGATTGAGTAAAAGGGAAGAGAGCGGTTACCTTAGCGGGGTTCGAACAAGTACAGCCGACAAAACGAACAGTCGTAAGAGTTGAAGTACATCACTCGCGCACGCATGCACACACACACACACGCACGCACGCACGCTCACTCATACACACACAGAGCTTGGGGGGCCCTAAGCTACGTGTTCTACACTGTGGGCATGTGCTGTGTTTTTCGGTGATGGTCCGGCCCTCCCCCCGTCCCCTTCTCCCCCCCCCCTTCCCTCCGCTCGGCGGCAGGATCAGGCCTTGCACAGGGCCACGGCGGAGAAACGCACTTCGTTCTTCTCCCGCTCGGTGAACTCCCGGCAGATCTTCGCCGCATCCTGTAGCGGGGCGCGAAAAAGGTTAGGTCAATTATAGAGATTCCACGCTTTACATTAACTCCTTATAGATAAACAATTCTTTTCGTTTGAATAACCCCTACATTAGAGTTAATCACATGGTGTGGGTGTGTGTGTGTGTGTGTCTTTGTTAATACATATGGAATGCAGTACAAAACGAACAGATAGTGATATATAGTCATGAATTAGGCCCCACACGAACGAATTTCTTAAGATGTTGATAACGGTATTTTACAGCAAAACTTTTGCTCCACTACCCCACCGGATACCCAAAGTACGACGACAGATTGGTCTCAGAAAAAAAGTAATCAATTTAGGTGAATTTAAAATACGAATCACTGCCAACAGATTCCCGTAAAACATGTATCATTTTCATCTGGTCTAGAATGTTTGTCTTAATAATGCATGTCAAAATACGTGTTCAGTGGAGGGAGTCCCCATAGAGAGGAACACCTGCAGTTCAACGAAAGCCACCCTGAAGCAAGGTTTACCCACAGTAACACAATTCATTAAACTGAAATATCATCTTCCCCTCTTACATAGACTGCTTTATGAGGATCACATAGTCTGTAGGTCTGAACAGAATAAGAGCACGAGATTGAAAAGAATTCCACGGGTTGAATGGCCTATTCTGTTGAGGTAGGACATGCAGATTATCCTGGGGCAAAGACCCTCCCGATTTGCATTTATTATTATTTGTGCAAATGTGGTTCATGCAAGTCCGTATTTCTTAGATTTTATATAATACTGCATTTGCTCCCTCGTTTAACTCTTTGTCCACCCAGTGCCAGCCAGCAGCAGAAGGGCTCCCCCTCTGAGCTGGCAGTAGCCGATTGGGTCTCCCTCCGAGCCAGATTCTGCTCAAGGTTTCTTCCCCTTAGTCAGGGATTTTTTCCTCGCCACCGTTGCCTTGGCTTGTTGTGAAGGAGTTTTAGGGCTGGGATAAATTATAAATCAGTTTCATCACAATGCTTTTCAAAAAAAGTGCGATACAAATAAAATTGAAGTGGAGGACAGGCTTCTTCCATCTCTGTTTATATCACTTTGGTTTGACTTCCCTCATTATTTTGTTTTGGGCATTGAAAGCTTGAAATTTCAACCCATGTCCATTCCCATGTGGAAAAATTAAACTCAAAGATTCACACTGTATCCTAAAAATATAGAATGTGAAGCTTTACAGGCATATAGAGCATTCTGCTCTGTATTTTTTATATTTTGAAGTCTTATACCTTCCTGGAACCAGAGTTCTGAGCTTCATTAAGGTACCTCATTTTCATCAAAGGTTGTTCTCCTTTCCTTTTAGTACCCTCAGTTAAACTTCACTTTACATAATGCTCTCAAAGAAATATTTTTATACGTTATCTCATAATTCAAAAGAAATAGGGTGGAGGTTGGGTTGCTTTTTTCAGCCTGCAATCCGATGACCACGATTTCAGAGTAAAAACGTTCAATTTTTCCTTTGAGTAGAGTATAAGCGTACGGAGCCCAAATCCCTTTTAACATTTTAAATACTTACCATGATGAAGGTGTCGTCTTTTGTGGCACCATGTTTCACAGGGATATTCATTCTTCCATCTGAGGGATCAAAACGCAACGCAGAGTCACAGCTTTACTCGAGAAACATAATTCATCATCAAGACACGGTGCGTCAGTGCTGAATGCAAAAGAGCAAGCGCTTTGGGGAGAAGTGCATTCACATTGCCGTCAACACCAATTTTCCCACTTCAAACCAAAAGGTCTTTTACGGCAATTTTCACTAATAATCAAAAATGGATCCATGTTAGTGGTCAAAACTCATGGTGCAATTTTCAAAACAGAGCACATTACTGTGACAAATTGGTCATTCTGTTTCAAAACGGCATCATCAATTCTGCACATGTAATGTGACGCAATTACAATACTATATAGATAATAGACAAAACCGGGTTCTTGATTAAGAAATTATTTGATAACGCCTTATTTAAAGCCATTTTTTGGAGTGTAAAAATACATGCTGGAATACCATTCTAACAAAATGGATTACTCCTTACCCAGTTCATACAATTGTCCATCCTTATTGACAAAGGTGATAAAATGGAAGTTCACTTTGTCGGCTTCCACCTGGAAAAAAAAATAAATAAAAATTAACAGACCAGAGTCAAATACACCCAAGACTGGAATGAATATAGTTTTACAGTCTGAAATGAATTAGACCAATTGGTGAACATGGTCACAACGCAAGGCCATTAATAAAAAAATACTGCGAAAAAAACAGTGAAATTAACCAAACTCAAAGTAGTGACAGTACCCGGCACTGTCCTTCCGCTGCCACGTCGTCATGGGCCGACTGAATCGCCTGGGGAGAGATAGGATATCGCAGTTAATGACGGGATCAACTGGATTTCAACATCTGATCAGACAGGTGTGCTGAAGCCAACTCATTTTGTTGGGGTTTGTCTCCACCTAGTGGAAACATGTAGACATAATCCCTCATATTTCTAAATTCAAATGCCATTTGTAACTAGACATTCTTTTTAAATGAACAAAAACATAAGTGTACAATTCTACACAACCAAGAGATGCCGCCTTCGGCCTCACAAAGGATAAAATCCTGTTTCAAATTCCTTCTATTTTTCACAGCAAGTCTCATTACAAAGAAAATCATGCTTGATGAGGATTGTGCTTGCTAGCCAAATTACTATGTTTCAGGAGGCTCGCCAACAAATGCCACTTGAAGCTAGCTACTGACAAATATATCCATTCCAGAATGTTCTTGCATTGGGGTGTAAACACTTGCCCTGGGAAGCTAGAGGGCCTACAGCTTTGTGTTGTTATTCAGTACTTAATTGATTAAACTAAGGCAGTTTTAATCTCTCCAAGAGCTATAGATTTCCCACTAGTCAAAGCTCATTTGTTATACAGTTCATGTTTTGTTCAATTTCAGAACACAAAGCCCCAAATCTTCATCAGTGGTTAAAATATACCATCTATATAGTGCCAGTATGCATTGTACCAGTTTCAGATCATAGCTACGATAACCATTTTTTCTACTCATTAACATCAGTCATTTTTAACTCCTGTTGCTTCAAGGGTGCAGAACTAGGCATTTGCTAACAGTCTGGCCCATAAATTATTTTGGCTTAACTTTCCAAAGCACCTTACACCTAAATGCTAATTCACTCTGGTATCACACCACAGGAAAACAATTTAGCCAAGCATGCATGGGCAATCTCTGTGCTAAAGTTCATTACTCAAATGAAGAATCTAATTACCGTGCCAACTGAATAAGCACAGAGGTTAGAATGAAATACTAAAACACTGCCCTTGGGTTGAATTTCTCAATCACATTTGTAGCTGTATCAACAACTACATACCAGAAAAAAAAAAAAAAAAAAAAAACACCTGCATTTGTGATAGCGGAAAGGGTTTCATTGAACCAAATGGACAGAGCTACCATATACAATTAACGACAACATGATATGAACCAATGACTGCACTGGCTTTGGAAAAAACACATTTTTGATTGGTTCATACAAGTCAATAAATGACAGTTATGTAGCTCCACCATAAGAGAGCTCATCAAAACCTCATTACCAATCACAAGTTTGCATCCTGGTAAAGATTCAAAGCAGACAGAATGAATTGGTTCGGATTTGAAGGAATTAGGCATTTTGACACAGATAAGTCTGTCTGGATCTGTCCCTGCTGACGCTGTACCTTGTTGCTCTCCAGGTGTTTTGCCCTCTCCTCCGCAGACATGTTGGCTGTATCATCCAGGAATTTCTTCAGTGCTGAGTCATTTCCTGCAGCAATGGGGGAAGCACCATGACAATGGATTACAGTCATTTTACCACTGCCACTCACCCAAAAAAAAAAAAAAAAAAAAAAAAAAAAATACCCAGCTCCAGAAAGTTCCATTTAGTTAAATGGATCAATAACCACAGAGGTATTGATCCTGTGACTAGGTTATGACCCGGCTGTTCCTTTGGGGGGTTTTGTCTGGCCTGGGTTTTACCCAGAATGCAGTTCGGTCTGAGGTCTGCGGAGGGCGGGGGTGGGGGTGGGGTGTCACCATGACATGGTTACTCTGCTCACCGAACTCCATTTTGTCCTGGTTGTTGGCCACAGCGTGCAGCAGCCCCACGGTGCCGCAGGAGTTAACCACGGTCTGCTTCAGGAAATAAACGTCTGTGTCCTTCTGGGTTCCATCCAGAGATTCCATTTGCTTCCCTCTGAAGGCCTCGTGCTGACGAGAACACACAACCTGGTTAGCCCCAGATACATCTAAACTGAGCTCCACCCTAAGGGTTGTGATTTTGTGACTTGTCTGGATCAATAAAAAAAAAATAATTTTCACTCCACATCCAATGTAGACATACATCCAAATCACTGAGTGATCATAGATAGTCGTTCCTCCTATTTTGGGTTCAGTGACAATTAACACTCTTGTCCCCAGCATAATGCTCGTTGTATTAAACTTCGTTCTGGATAAGAGCGTCTGCAAAATGCCTAATGTAAGGTAATTGACGGCCCCATCACTAGCGAACATTTCAAATTTAGCTACTGTACAAGGTCACATGAACCAGGCTAGGGAGATGCCTGTTAAAAAGTGGGTCAGGTTTCCAAGCCACACTCCCACTCATCTTCATTCTAGTTTTACGATTCAAGAAGAGATGCTGTCAAAGAAGCAACCATTGAAAAGCTGTACAAGTACTCAGTCGTACGGTTTAATTTCCCCTTGGTTGCGATATGAAATCACAGACAATTAAAATCTGCCGAATCACAGTCACATTCCAGCCGGAAAATGCTGCCAATTGAACAACTCGCTTGCGCAATTAGTGCCTTACTGTTGTTGCCGTCTCCAGGCCTGCTCCTGCAGTCAGTTGCATTCGGTGCTGCAAGACTGAATTGCTAAGCATTTCAAATGCAATGATTGTGGCAGAACGGAGTTCCAAATCTGTTCAGAACGCAGCCACGTATTATCGAAGTTTGCCTTTTGAATGGACATTTTCCTCATCCAGAGATTTTAAACCGGTAAATGTAAACAAAGGTATACAAATGTTCATATTTACTACCCTCAACGTCGTAGACAGCATGTGAGCTCATCTTTTTTAATGTGAGTTACATCAGAAATGATGCCTACATAAAGGATGACATTACTCAGCTAGTCAGTCATAAATATTGTAAACTGATTTACATATTCTGCCGTTATAAAATCAGTGGAATGCATTCGAGCTTTCTCCGGACATCAAAAGCAATTTCGGAGGCATTCGTTGCCGCCTCACCCCCCTCGGCATCTCTTGGGCGCAGGGCTTGCAACATGTGATGCCCCTCGTCAGCGTGTCTGCGGCCAGCGCCCTACCTGTTGCGTTAGCGGAAACAGTAGCATCACTGCACAGGACGGAGTGGGCACCGACGACAATGACTCGTCTTCCAGACCCAACACGTCCACAAAGCGCCAACTCCCACCGACCCCCAACTTGCTCAGCACCTGAGATCACAAACAGACACCGAAGGATGGGTAGGGATAGAGAGCAGATATCACCGCCTGATATGAAATGTGATGCAACAAATACAAACATTATTAGTTAAGCCAAAGAGTTGTCGACACATCTTTGTCCAGTTCAAAAAACTGTGATGTTGTTGTGTAAACAATGGAGCAAAACAGTCGGCGCACAATTACAAATTTAATTTCTACAACACCGACATTTTGATTTTTGATAAGCAGATGCACGACCACGCCCTTACATATGACAGCGTCTGCAATCGGTTTATCTTAAGTAAAACACTTAAATCTTAAAGAAAGCGTTCAAAGCATTCAGAAGGATAGCAAAATATTTAGATCAGCGTCAAACCCCCCCTCCCAGTTCTTGAAATCTCCAAAATCCGTGCCAAGAGGTGACTCAGCAATCTACGTACTTTGTTCAGCATCTGAAATAAAAACACAAAAATACAAAATTTTAAATTTAAGATATCAATATCACAACACTACGCAAAGAGCATACCAACTCAGCAAAATGTAAACACTGCACCTCTGGGTTAATTTCCATAGGCTTCCACTCCATGACTATCAGGTGGACTTGGGCGTCTCTCGAAGGAGGTACTAACTGCACAGGGTGGCTGTTCACGGTTCGATCTCACCGACAGCGTTTTGTGTTGAGCTACGAGCGCAAGCACGCCACTCATATAGAAGCGGACCTATCCCATTTCTGCAGACAAGGGGGGAAAGGGTTGGAAACGGAAAATAATTATTTGAAGACCGTAATATAACAGTTTAAACCCACACACAACAACGATGTAGCAACGTTAGTAAAAGACAATGATTCTCTGATTTGTCCGAGGTCTTTTTAAACACGCATCTCATTTAGGTGATTCTGAACTCGTGCAGAAAATAGCACATTCCATGATCGAATGATTCACATGGAAGTTGCTAGCATCAAGCGGTGGGTGAACGAAAGTGAAATAAAACAAATCGGAAGTGTGAACCTTCAAATCATCAAGCAGTATTGCATGAAAAATATGTGGAAATTTTGTTTATTTTCACAACTATATCCGTAAATAAAACACTGGAGTACTTCGTTTCCTAAGGTGCCTTAGTGTTTGTTAACCTGGGGGTTGCTTTTCTACTGGCTAATGATGTCATTCAAAATAGAATATAACAGCATTTGTTCATGTTGACATTCAAAAAGTACAAAAATATGACATATACACATATTCCATCATTTCTTTGCGTGTTAATTTTTGACTCTTGAAATATGACGAAGGCATTATGTTCACTAATTGTTTTCACAGGATGGGGCGACTTCAGTGTTGGAAGTGTTCTGCATGTGTAGGATAGCTGAAGTAACTAATTACATATTCCTAATTACATTTACATTTACGCATTTATAATACACCCCAGAGTGACTTACGCAGTTTTATATTTCTACACACTACCCTTTTATCCAGCTGGGTATTTACTGAAGTAACTCCGGTTCATGACCTTGCTCAAGGGTACAAAAGTAGGGCCCTAACTGGGATTTGAACCTCAGGATTGGAAGTCCAGCTCCTTATCTATTATTCTAAACTGTTTATGAAAAGATAGTAAGAAAAAGCACATGACCGAAGCTCTGACCCTGAGACAAACCAACACAGAGTATGAAACAGTCTGGTTGCAAATATCTATCAATGAATAACAAATTGTACACCGAACCATTGAAATAGAAGTGAGATGTTTAAATAGTTCATTTTGCTTGTCATCCATTAATGACGATCAGAATTCAGAAAGAATACATCCCAAGAGTAGATACTTTGGGTGAATTGCAGAAAAATGTTTTGTAGGGACTGAACTGAACTGTCGATTCATCAATAGAGCTACATTCACCATTTCATCTGTGTCTTTTTACATGACATTTAGCTTTTTGCTTATTGAAAGTACTTCTCAAAACAAACAAAAAAAGGGCAAACAAGGTAAATATAACAAGACAGTCAAAGACCTTGGGATGTTTCTACTCATCTCTCACCTCCTGACATGCCCAAAATTATGTAAGAGGGTGTGCGAAGATCAGAACCAGTTTGGTCGTTAACTAACAAAGCCCCGCACCCCGATCTGCTACAAGTGAACATTTCCAGAAACAGCCTGGGGGGACATTCACAGTCAGGTCTAGGGCGTGCCCCGAAATTTCTGCAGCTTTTTATTAATGTTGCGGTAATCTATGGGAACCAGCTTCAGTGCCATTGTTGATTGCAGCATGCAATTCCTTATTATTGATGAGCTTTAATGAAAATATTGTTGTTGTTTGGAATATATTTCATATTGAATAATCAAGTGGTACTGTCCATTTAGGTTATAGGTCTTAGAGGTCACTAACTGACCAAGTGGACAAACACAGCACTGGGTCCTGTATATATCAGAATGGTTAAACAAATATGTATGCAATTGCACTTGAATTTGATTGATACATTTTGAATCCGTAAATATATGGTCCTCAGCCCTGGTATTAGAGAACCGCGGGGTCAGCTAGTCATCCTTATAATGTAAATATCTGCATTAACATCAGATCTAAGGGTCTAAGTGAGATGATTTGACTGTTAGAAATTCAAGGCCTTGCAGTGAAACCCAGTAGATCCCAAAGCTCAGCAGACACATGACTGAAGACCCTTTCCCTAGATGTACTTTGTAGTGTGCCTATACCAATATTACATCCATATGTCTACTCTATAAACAGTTTAGACCACCTTGGTGGCAGCCTCACCACCAAGGTACACCTGAAGTTGGTGGTTCAAGCCCGAGTCTAGCCACAGCAAGAACACCATTGCTGTTGGGCCAGGTCCCTAACCCCACATTGCTCCCAGAGGGGACTGGCCCTTGGTTAGTGTAGTCTACTGTAAGTCGCTTTGGATAAAAGCATCAGCTAAATGACTGTAATGTAATGTCATACACAAACTCACATTTTCTGACAGTTGTAGGAATGACTTGAGAGTCAGTCAAATTGGATACTAAATATCTGCTTCCACTATCCAGATCAGTCTATTCTAAGTTTGGTGGACTTGAATAAAGAGAGCACTAAATATATATAAGATTTATTAGAGAATTTTATCCAGGCAGAATTGTAATCTACATCTCAATAATATCTTCTTCATGACAGTGCTCTGAAACAGGTGTTGCATGCATGCTGTGTTTCAGTGCTGAATTATGGTTTATAGAATTTTTTTATGTTCAGTCTCTGTTTTTGGCAGAACAGCGCATTGGTTGTCAGGCAACAGTCCTTCTCTTTAATCAAACAATGAATCAAGTATTCTCTGTCCAAATACTGGACAGACAATAATGTCCAGTATATCCCAGCTAGATTTATTTTGGTGATTTTTTTTTAGATCATCCAGGTCTTTTCAGTATACTGTGTTGAGTCCACCGCAGTGACCTGCTGCGGCCAGCTCAGGAGGAGGATGCCATGTCATGTGACTCCTTCGATTTACATGCTAACCAGCCACCGCTTGTTTGCTGATAGCGGATGTACCGTCAATTACATCGCGCTAAGGTCTCTGGAGAATGGCGAAGGAAGTCAGTTATATATTAAATTCGTCCATTCCGGTCAACTAGGTTTCGCCGCCAGAGAGGAATGCATAATGAACTTATGAACAAATGAATTTAAGCAGCTTATACCCTATCCTTCCCTGGTGAGGCTGGGCCATTTGCTGCCTTGTCAATGCTGACCTCTGCTGTAGCCAGTAATGGCATGACTGGGACTCCAATACCCATACTCCCATGCTCACCTGCATCATAAGCAAAAGCCTTTATTCATGAGCCAACGGGAAGCTCCTGAATGGTGATGGTTGATATAGAACCGAAGTAAAAGAAAAGGACCTTATTTATTTATCTATTTCTTATTTGGCAATACCTACTTTAAAGTCCTTGAAAAAGAATTGTGGGTTGTGTTTTAAGTCATTTTATCCACTAGGTCATGTTTAGAAGACTATTTGCACATTTTATAGTGTTTATATATTGTTAAACACAACGAAATTGGCTTGTGATATATCTTCAGAAAAGCTGCTGACTGTTTTCCTTCCATCCTGATGGCTGGCAAGCTGTGTGTGCATTATAAATAGCTGAGAATTTATGACCACACTTCTGCTGATTTTCTTTGGAATGGTGTGAATGTACTTGTCCTATTACCATAGACGTTTGTGACCTATCTAGCATTTTTTCAACAGACTTACTAATCCTTTAGCATATTGACATTGATTACAATGTTTAATGTTTGATGGACTTACTGTTATGCATACTATTTCCAAGAGGGACAATACAATACAAGTAGAAACAGAAGGCATTTCAATACCTTTTATATCATAAACAAAGCTACTACTGTAGCACAGCTACAAGCTAATTGTATTTTAGTACACTTTAAGTGTGACATATTTGTAAAATTTGTGATAATCTCCCCAGGAGGGATTGATTTCATGCTCCTAAACATGTTGGCAGTATACCATGTTATATTTTTCGTGCATGATTTTAGTAGAGGATATTAGCTATGTATGAAAAGCAGAACAATTTAAATAAAAAACATGTACTTTTACACCTGATTGTCAGAGAGGCCATTATGTACAGTTTTACAAGTGATAAATGTTAGTTGACACTTTGACCCAATTGTCATAGTGTCAGAAAAATGAAATGTTGATGAGAAAGCTTAGTGGCTAAAGCACATCCATCGACAACAAAATAGCAATTAGAGTGGGCATGACGTGGCAACACAATGTCACCCAGAAAATGCCGGACATAACTGTTTACTCTACCATTAACCTGCCCGCTTCCTGTTACCACCAACTCAGGCAGTAGCGGTTCATTTAGCTTTTTTGTCTTGTCTTGCTAGTCTGCCTATGTTTCACCCAGTGCATGCTGGGATAGGCTGTATCTTTGTCACTGCTAATAGCTAGCTCCAACATACAGCCTCATAACCATGAACTAGACTGGTGTCTACAAGAGGTTCTGGCATTCTAATTGCATAGCACTCAACAGTGAGTCTTTGAAATTGCCTCTATCAGACATTTTTCAGCTTTGGTGTATTCTGGGCAGATTATTGCTCATTAAATTACTGGCTTATTTAGTCTGCTAAAACTATGAAGTGTGACGCTGTGACGCTTTATATTTATCATGAAGTTGTTTGTCAACAATGAGAGTATATGCAATCGATGACAACAAAGCCATTTGAAGCCTTTCAGTAAAACACATAAAAACAATAACAGAAATATCAACTGTTTGGCATTGCAGTAAATTATCAGAATATGTATGCCAAATAGAAAAAAGTCGGACTTTTGGTTTCCATTTTGTTTTTCTACTGTATTGAACCACGGGTTGAGTGAACAGCCATAAAATACACTCTTTGTACTGCAAATGTAATGTTTTAAAAAATATAGTTTAAAAAGAACGTATTTCACCACATTTATAATCTACACTTTGCACAGTGGTGTCCCATGGTACTGAGCTGTTCGCACTATCTGCACATATTTCTGGCCAGTGAAGTGCGCGGCGGACCCTGACTCTTCAGAATATGATTTTGAGACATATTGATTTAAATATTTCCGTATCCCTGGGAAACAGTTGTGAATCAACCATTAGTATCGATCGCCAGGGTCTGGTAATGGGGCAGGGGATGAAATAACTCAAAGAGAGTAAATAACCCGCACTGTTCCCGTTCTTTAAAAGCCTTTACGCAGTTTCTGGGCGTGTGCTGAAAGCAGATATCCCTGCTGCACCACTGAGGGAATTCTGGGAAAAATACATACGTTCTGACCTGCATTGAGAGGGAATCATTATACTTGAACAACAACGTTTAAAAAATAATATCTACATTTTCTCTCTACAGTTTCCCTGATATTTTTTTCCCTTTATCATGAGTGTCATACCAATTGAAACTAAAAATGTTGTACATCTAGGTGTAGTATTTTATGAAATAAAAATGATTATTATTACGTGTAGCTGAAAATGTAATTTTGTGTAGAGGAGAGTGAATTCATTGTGGTCAAGAGGCCTTCCTTCTTAGCCATAAATGTGAAATGTGGTGCTCTTTTTTAATCTTTCATCCCTGGTACTTAGACACTCTGTCCATGCCAGCAATCTCAAGTACATTTTTAGAAAACCACAGTATTTATTTAAGCTGACATTCTTACCTGTATTACTGTCTAATTAAAAATCTGACTGCATTTCCAAAACCAGACAGCAGGGGAAGACAAAGTATCAATGCAACAAAGCAACCGTGCCATAGGTAGACACATAACTGAATCAGTGGTATTTAGATATTTGATTTAACGAAGAGAACCTGAGGCTCTATGACACTAAAAGTGAGTCGAAGTACAATATGCTACCAGTACCTGACTGAATCGAACCATTGTGCTCTGCTTCAGTAGATGGTTCAAAAACCATAGTGACTGACAGCTCATTGTAGCACCACCCATTAAGGGGTTCATGAAACCTTACTCAACCGTCAATGATTTTGAGCTCTTTAAGTGGTGGACTTTACACTTGATAGATTCATGTTGATGAGGCTGACAGCAGTGATAACATCGCAAAGGGTATTATGTTAATGGGATATTCATAACGGCTAAGTTACGCTTTCAAAACACAAAAACAGCTAAGTTCATCTTTTAACAAGCATCCGATCTCCACATCTTAAGCTGCGTGGAAAAGCGAAAAAGACCGGCCCAGTTTTATTGCTCGATAAATGAGTTGCAGCAAACCCTTTTTGCTGTTCAGCTGACTCTCCCCTAATGGAGATGCCATTAGCTGTTTGAGTGGGCTCTGATTGGCTGGAGGGGGAGGGTAGGCCCGTGGGATTGGACGCACGCTATCCGGGCTGGATGAGAGCTCTATCTGGAGGCTTTCCCGGAGGAATATTACGTAAGATATGGATCGCTGCATTATTGGCTGCAGAACGAGCCATTCTTTGGTTTTATGTTGTAATTCACATATTTTTACAGTGATCATGGAGGACCCAGCCACTTAAAGTTTTTGAGGCTTGGAGAACTGACTTGTTATGCAGTGGATAGGGTTTAGGGGCAGCCGAGGGAAACAACATTAGATGCCTGCTCACTACTGAGTTTGGCCTTTGGTACAGGAGAATGAAAATAAAACCTTAAATGTTTTTCATCATTAAATACAATTTTTTAGCACCTCAACTTTAAAAGGCATTTATTGTTTGGATATCAAAGGTGATGTTTTAGGGGTGGCGTAACCATACTGAGCCAGAGGTGAACACGAGTAATTAACTGTAGAGTAATTGAGTAGCTGTGTTGTACTGGTTTAACTATGGTACTGGTTTAGCACATGAGCTTGCTGGACTTTCTGGGGCCTCTTTTAGTTTTAGTGAGTCCCTGTTTTAAGGAGGAGTGAGTGAGACAGACAGAGAGTCACACTCAGGAGATGGGACGTGGTTGAGTTATTAAAGGGTAGCGTGGACTGTGAAATATGACATATGAGTTAGTTCAAAATATGACATATTAAAAGGCTTCTTATGGCAGACCATAACTTATGAAAGGGTTAGCGTAGACTGTATTTGGATACATAATTATTATTATTACAGTCATTTAGCTGATCCAAAGTGACTTACAGTTGATTAGGCTAGCCAAGGGCCAATCCCCCCTGGGAGCAATGTGGGGTTGAGGGCCTTGCTCAGGGGCCCAGCAGCAATGGTTCTTGCTGTGGCTAGACTGGGGCTTGAACCGCCAACCTTAGGGGTCCCAGCCATCCACATGCTTCCTATGCTTTGTTAGCATGGCTAGATCACCTCATGTTTTGTTTCTTTTAACAGATACATCGCAGCCTGTCTTTAGTGTGGGTCTGATGGTCTCCTGTTAGCAATAAAAGAGGCTGGATCCCTATACTGAGCACAGTCCCCGATGGCCTGGGACACATTAAACACAGCAAGCACTTGCACCTGGATTTAAAGCCTGTTATCCAGTCATAACCATCCCAAAGCTGAAGCATGTCTTCCTTCAGGCCAATATGAGCCTGAAGACAATCAGTTTTTCCTAACAGTCAACATATATGCCTTTAGATCAATAAGCAATTACTTAGTTGTACATCGATTATTTGTAAAATATCTATACATGGTGTGCCTCATTGACTTCTTGCTCTCCATGGTTGCTTTGTTGACAAGGACATAAGCATTTTCTGTTTAGGTCGGTAGAAGTCAGATTAATTTAAATTTAACTCTCTTTCTGCTGTTGTCTCACTGATTAGAGGATACATAGGGATACACAAGATGTCAGAGGGTGACTAGAATAACAAGGTATAAATATACCCATTCTTATGGTTAAAAAACCTTTTAAACAGGTGCATTATGGGACATGTGCAGTGCAATGTAAGCATCCACCTCTTGTCATTGTATTTTTCAAGTTCGGCTTTTGATTAACTCTTCAATATATCTTATGATGAACCCAAACCTTTCAAACAACCATCACAGTGCTTTTGAAATAATAAGCTTGGTGTTGAAATTATGCTTTTCAAGCAATTGGTGAAAAACCACGAATTGAGGATCATATAACAACAATGTGTCCTCTTTCCTGTACACAGTTAGTCCTGTCTGTGAGCTCAGCCCTACAGATACAGGCTAGTTCCTAAAGACAAGACCTCCTTCCTTTTGCTTTTGTTTCCCTCCTTCTCCTGTAAGTGAGTCTTCTGGAAGCATTTGCATGCTTCTCCATATAACTCCCTCTGAGACCGATGCGAACAGACTTGGATGCAGTTTTCGCCAGCATTTGCCTGTAAAATACATAATATTGAAGCAGTGGAGCCACATAACTCAGTGTGGAGGAGAAATGTGGATGTCAATTTGTTATATAAGGTCACCTGCTGTGCATATCCACAGTTTATATGAAATAGAAAGTGGCATAAGTCATTTTGTACGAACTGTAAGTTTGAGTAATGAATTTAAGCAGGAGTTTTTTTTTTTAAAAAAAAAAACTTTGAGTAGGATATTTTTAGCTGCAACCAGCAGCTCTATAGGTCTCTCAGTCGGTTGGTCGGTTGGTCGGTCGGTCGGTTGGTCGGTCAGACCATAAAAATTTCCCCACCCTTGGGCTTTCACAGTTTTCGCCCGAGGAGGCCGGAATTTGGCAAGGATGTCAAATGTTTGTGCGTGAATGTGCGCGATCTGTGCATGCTACGTTGCTAAAAGGGGGCGTGGCAGCGGGAGTGGCCTGGTCACAGCTATTGCGAATTTGCGCTGGTTAACTTTTGCATTGTGCCTTATTTTTCAATGATGACTGAAAATATGATATTATACATGGATATTAGGCTCTGAAAAAAGGCAATATTTTTAAATCAATTATATATTTTCTTTGAAAATGATATATTCATTGCTTTATTAAATATTCTGTTGTAATATAATATACTAAAAAGAACATTGCACTCACAGTGTTATATCTGAGAGCCCTGCTGTCAAGTTTCTCTGCCGTATTGTTTTCATCAAATTTCTCAGAAACAATGTTCGGTTCTGTCAGCTAATTTAGTAATTTTATGTATTCTACGCATTCAAAAGGTTCTTGCGTTGCCACCATTTTACTTGTAAACATTAGCTCTGCTTTTATGATTTACAATGGAAAATAAGGGCATGGGAAATAAAAGAGGCTAAATGTTCTCACAGTCAAAAAAAATAATAAAACCGAGCATTAAAAGGACAAAAGAAAACACTGTGCTAAAAACATACGCCTAAAAACAATTTACACAATCCAAATCCCGCTTAATGAGCATGTTCAAGTGCCAAGACAATACCTTTGTTTTCAGATTAAACCACTTGAGATGTTGAGTGACATCCACCGTGGGCAGTTATTGTCAAAAAAAAGCTTGTTTGCCAAAATGAAAAAAAACTCAACAGTTCTTTCTCCTTTTCTATAATGTACAACAGTAAAAACCTAGATCGATGACATTGTACATTGAACTTATTCATACATGGCACTGAGCACATAGATTATATAACAATATTGATAGATAACTATTCCCTTAAATGATCCTAATAGGAGATCATGAATATTTTTTCAGCAGAGGACTCCAACAATAATAATTCAAAGAACATTCAAAAGTGCATCAACTAAATTTTGTGGCTGAGCAAAAGACAATGATTGGACCTGCATTGTGTTTTTTCTTTTTTGTGTGACTTGCTTAAAAGGATAATTTCATTTTAGACACTTCCACTATAGTAATAGTAAAAGTGGTCTCCTCTGAGCCCTCAATAGTGCTCTGTAATGGAGATCACCCTCATAAATCACACTGGGTCTATACCAACAACATCTCCCGCCCAAATCATTTTCCCCTCTCCCTATTGGTTGATAGAGGAATCAGTCAAGTATCAAAGCTTGGCACCTCCCACCTGGGCAAGGCAGCAAAACACATTGTATGATGGTGTGACCTGACAGGGAAAGGTGGAGCAGCTGTTCCAGTTTAAGCCAAAGGGGGGGGGGGGGGGGGTGGCAGAGAGACAATTGCCCGCATAATCTTGGGAGCCTCCAACATCTTTGATCAGCGTTTCCCAGAAGTCCATAGTCATGGGACTGGTTTCCATGACGCTGAAGTTATTTTCTCCATCTCCATCCAGCTGTGATTGGCCTGTTTTGTTCTTTGTTAAGAAGTGCGTGTTTTCAACCGCTGCACACGTCTCATCACCTCATCAGTTTGTGTTATCTGTACAAATGAAATGGTTTTATCTATGAATAAAAAAAACTATCTGTAGATGAGGTAATGTTCCTGCAAATAAAACTGATGCCACACATTGTATATGAATAAACATTCATGTTTACACTAACAAAATGTATTAATATTGAAAGTATGCTTTCACAAATAGAAAGCAATGTGATAATGGTTGGTATAATCAAATGGTTACTATGTAAAAACCTGCATGTAATAACCTATTGATCTTTTACAAGATGGCTGACAACATTGTGTCAATGTTAGACAAATCGTAATACCTACATAGAATGTAAAAAGCCAAATTTTGTGCAGTCAGTGCAGATTTCTTTAAAATAATAGGAATGAAATTACTCTGCAAGCCTAGATAAGGGAATACCACCCCAGTGCCCCTGTTTAAGCTGTCAGAGAAAAGAGTCATCTCCACTCTCAGACCAAACAACAAGGCTCCTACTTATTGAGAGGAAAACAAAAATAAAAAACACTGAACCGACAGAACAGAAATGTTTAGTTCCATGGTTACCCTGGGTGGTTGCCAGGCACGAGGTCAGAACTGGTGAGAGCTCCATGGGACTAAACCACATTTATACCCGGTTCATACTATAGTTTGTGCTTTCATAAACTCACCTGCTATTCTTTCTTTGTTGGTTGTTTTGTTTATAATCTGCAAAGTGCACATTTTTGCTTCATGTAACTCACATTTCGACTTTAAAAATGTAACACCTTATCCAGATCGCATATAGTTGTAAAAAACTATAAAGTGCTGGTGATTGTTATGGTTTCAGAATATCCTCATTTTGTCAGCTGATTACTACCTTGATTGCATACCTTGAATATTAAAGCATATTTAGAATAACATAATATGTCTACAATGTGAATCAAACTGGACTTTATTGTAACTGACTTTTTGTTTTCTTTATTTTTTAAAGATCTTGTGCAAGAAATACCAGACCAACCCCTTACAGAAATAAAACATCTTAAAAACATACTGAAACAAATTATATCATTAATACCTGAGCAAACATGTCAGTGCTGGACGTTATATGAGGACAATATCGTTGGCTTTCAAATATTGCAGTACATTTTAAAACACATTCCTGTGAATTATCGGAATGGCATCGATATTTACTCTTTATTGCAACACATTACATTTCTCCGAGAGCAACAAATACCAGTTACAAAAAGTCAGTACATCAAAGGACGAATTATAAATAAAGTATAAATATTTGGTTTTTAATGTTTGGCTTGTTCCTTTCAGAGATCATACGAATAAATATTGTGGAATATCATTTACCTAGCTGACTTGGCACTTGAAAGTTAAACTTTGGTGAACTATTTTTACAAGGTTTTTACAGGTATTATGCAGACTTGCTTCACTGAAGAAAGTAACTCAGTCATTTGGCCCAGGAATGCAAAACATGTAACCACTAACCAATTAACTTCATTGTGTAGGCTATTTGAAATAAGCCCACCAAACCGTACCGAAGTGTCATAGACAGGTGCTGACAGTCGCTCAACACTTCTATTCGTTTGTAATCTACAGGGTGCTGCTTACACTCTTTCTGATTACATTGTACAGATTGACAGAATTCAGGGGGACACAGTTTAGTTTAAAAGTAGGGGCTTCTATGACACACCGCCTTAGCTCGCAGCCAGTTAGGATTTAAGTGTTTCCTGTGGCTAGCGCTGCGATTGGAGCGTTCAGTTCCGGAGCCTCAGCGACGCTAGGAGGCAGTGACATGTGGGGAGGAGGAATATAGAGAACGAGTGGAAAGCACAGCGAGCAGACTCAAGCACTGGAGGTGAGTGGTATGGTATTTGAGGAATTCGCGCAGACATTGCATGCAATCTCCAAAATACAACTTGGCTGGACTTGACTGATTACACGCACCCCAATCCAATTTGTGATTGTGAGTAACTTATACCTGTCATTTCGTACAGGGCAGTGTGATTGTGTTTGTATTGTTGGCAGGGGATGGAGTACGGAGGAGACACGCTGCGGCGATAGAAGGGTCCCTTAACCACTATGCCGACATTGTAGCGACTTGCTGCTTTGTTGAGGTAGCTTGTTAAAATGCTTTTGGACTCAACGTTAGTCAACATTCATTTTCTGCAACCGCGGCGTCTAAATACAGACTCGCGAAACGTTTGCATTAACTATAAGTCAGTATCCTGTACTGGGTTGCAGCGAGCGTTTAAACTGGTGTGACTCGGAGTTAGCCACAGGAAAAGCGCTTCCTAAATATGACAGAAAACAAAGGTAGCCTATAACTTGTAAGATGTGTTCTTAAATAAGATAATTGTGTATTTAAAAACGGTTCCGTGGGGTTTTCGTCGTTATGGAAACCACAACCGAAATAAAAACGGTTGGTGTCCAACTTATTTGACAGAAGATGCATAGGCAACCTGTAGAAAAGTTTTACAATTCATTTCCTAAATCTGACTTAAATGTGTTTTAATTGGAATGTACTTCAACAGTGATGAATGTGTACTAATAGCTAAATAGTGGATCTGAACGATGCAGGCAGTAAACACTGCAGTGGTTCCGAAATGCAAACATGTACAGTATGCTGCGACACGCCAAAGAAGCGAGTGGGAACCGAGGACATGTACTGTTGTTAACATTACTCATTTCTCCAGCAAGAGCTTTAATGCCGTGAACATTTCATAATGTAAACGGTCGCGTCCACTTTGCACGAAGTAAAATGTGCGATGGTAGAAGGAAAATGTCATAGCGTCATAGAAATCACGATTTAGGATTTAGGCGGATGCAGCGATTCTCACCATCCTTCTCGAAGTGTGTGCTTTTTATTTATTTATTTTTGCGATCCACTTCTGCAAATTGATTCCACATTTGCTCCGAGTTGTTGCTGATGTTCCAAGACGCTGACGTTTGTTTACAAAGGGAAACTACTAAAATGGACTTGCGCTTGGCACTGCTGAAGGGAACGTTGAAGAAATATAGTTTTGCAGTAAAATTCCTCAGATAGGCCTACACCTAGATAACGGGTTATTCATTTAACACTGACAACATTGGACGTTACAACGTGGAAAAAATGCGAAGGTTGTGTTACTTAATTGTGGTTTTGAAGTCTATAAAACGACTTCACATTACGATTGCTTATGAAGTATTTCCTCAACTGCTGAAAACAATTGGACCACCCAAACATTTTAATTATCCAACGAGTTCAAGAACCGAACAAAAAAAGTAACATGACTACAAAATTAAACTTCAAGATTTTGTCAGTTACATTTGAATAGCAGAAACAGGCATAAGTGAAGGAGAAATGACAGTACAGTGTATGCCTGGAGACGACCTTCTGGTCGAAACCGATAGTCCCAGAAGTATAACCGGGCGATTCCAACTGTTCCTTCCTGTTTAGATTGACTTCTGGCGTTGTGACAAACTCTTTGCTCTTTGCTGCTACTTAAAAACGTTATCACTATTGTTTGTTAAATGAAATGTGGTTTTTATTGTTTATCTGTGAACAGGTCAGTCTCAGTAAAACTTAATAGGGGTTATTTTCTCCGACTCTACCCTTCTCAATACCCTTTAAAGCCCTCGCTACATTAATTGTCATTATTGAGAGGAATTTTACAGTATACAGAAAAGCAGTTACACATTTAATCCGTTTGAATAACTAGTGATATTGTTGGACAGTAATGGGCAACATCATTAATATCACCCCTGCCCCCTTTTTAAAAATACCTTTGCAGTATGCAATATGTTAGATGGATGGAAAAATGTATTAGGATAATATAAGTAAGTGTTATATTCATATATTATTTTATATTTAAAAGGAAAGTTTATTTACTGGTATGTCTAAGCATCATTCTGCAGTTCTGTACCCTTGAGCATTGATTGGATATGTATAAATACATTTACAAATATGTAGACAAGTTGTTGAACCACACACTGATGGCTAATACTGTTAGTGTTTTTTATTTTTTTTCTGTTGATGGAGGCACTGGCAACTCTCACAGGTAACCAAGACATGAACGAATCAGAGTGCTTAAAAATTGTATTATCGATGTAGAACAGTGTAAACATTAAGATCGTAGAACCACCCAGCTCCTGTAGATTCCACACAGTCATTGCCTTTCCTTCATTGCCTTTTAGCAGCAGCTCTCCGGCCCTGAATGTGAGAGTGTGCTTGGCTCCTGTGGCTAATAAACCATACCGACCTTTAGAGTGGTGCAAACGAATAAACGGTTTAGGCCTACATTAGAGCGCGAGCTAATAGGCTCTCATTTCCAGTTGTGCTGAAGCATAGGTTTTTTTTAGTCAAAGACGAGTTTTAGCCCAAGGCAGAGCATATATTTTTGCAGAGATGAAATTGGATGCAAAGTCTGAACCTCCCTTTCTATTGCAAATTATAGGCCTAGGATTTACAGATGGTCGCCTTGGGAGTATTTCTAGGGATACTCTGATGAAGAGAAACTGGCAATCTTAGATCTGCGCCCAAAGAGATTATGTCAAAAAGAACAATGACATTCTTCAGTTTATTTTACTGTTTTCTCCCAATTTCTCATACCCAGTTTGTGATTTGGTTCATGCTTGTTGCTGCACCCTCCTCTGTTGGTTTGGAAGAGCCCATGTGAGTGCGTTTTTTCCTTCAAAACTCGCAGTGTCGTCCAGTATCACTGATGCTGGTGTAGCCATTCGCTTCAGGTGGAGGACTTCAGTCTTGTGAGCTGGATAAGGATATCAGTAGAAATCCGCTTGTTATTGATTAGTAATGTCTTTGCCTCTGAACCTGTGCAGAGCTATTTAAGGTGTACCTGTGTGCCAGGTGTCCTGCTGCGGGCCCGATGTCCTGGCTCACGGGGCGGCCATCGCCCTCCCTGCAGCTCTGGGCCCGGCGCAGTCCCACCGTACGTGATGTTGCTGCTAATTGTAGCATCGCTACGCTGCATCGTTACTGTAGCTGTTTAATGCAGCCCCGCTGTTACTGAGGCTCATTAATCTGCCCCGGCGTGTGGCAGGCTGAGCTGCATGAGGGCTGACATTTTGAAAGGGCGGCAGGTGGCCTGTGGACCGTGCAGGCCGGGGCCACCCGAGACAGAGTGTGCTGTGCTTGGCCTTTTTTTTTGGAGGTTTGAGGTGGAGACAGGTTAGTTTGGGCAGTTTTGTGTCTCTTATCCTGAACAGATGTAGCTGTGTGGCATTCACATCAGAATAGCCAGTAAATCCGGCCAATGGGGGAGGGAGGGAGGGAGTATTAGGACAGAAAAGAGGCTATGGAGGTCATCACCATGTGAGACAAAGGGACACGTTTCCTGACATCTGTTTCATCATTATCAGATAGTATAATTATCCCATAATGATGTTTGGCAGGATATAAAAAGTAGAAAAGCAGAAAAGCATATACTGCTGAAATTATTTCAGCTCTGTCTCAGGACCTTTTAAATTGTTCTTGAACTGTGCATGTGTGCGTGCACGTTTCAGCACGAGAGGCTAGTCATACGTTTGATTCACACACTCTCACAAGTAGCTGTTTGGATTTTTTAAGTGTTCAGTGTCTGTTCACGTTTCTGTAAGCCAGGGGTTTTCAACCCTGTGATGTGGGGACCACCAGCGTTTACCGAGGTGAAATTTTGACACTTATTTAACTGAAATAGTTGATTTTCACTGACTGAGTGTTTATGTAGTTGAGGTTTGTCTTTTCCAGCTCACATATGACTTGCTTCTGTACTTCTGGATGGGAGTTTGGGTATTCTAGTGCTCTCGGGTGTCACTTTCCTTTGGCAAAGATATCATAGCACAGCTGAATGGCATTATTGGTACTTGGAAGAGAATGAAAGCCAGTGGAAACGACACTGAAATAAAATTCCTAACTTCATTATGAGAATGCCACGGAAACACAATCAAAATCAGCATTTCAGGTGAGATTACTGAGGGAAAGCTGGTAAAACGACTACTTGTTCTGTGCTGCCAGAAAGATATGACCCTTCGTCTTTCCTGCATTGCTTTTGCTGGTCTACTGCAGCAGATTTCATGGTTTCAGTTTCAAGCGCTCATTTTACACAAACACATTAAATGATTGCCTTTGATCTTATATGTATATCAAATCTGTTTTATTTTCAATATTTGCACGTGTTTTCCTGTCTGAACCTTTCTATACATATCGTCCCTACATGTTTGTTGTGAAGCTCCAGGACCTGGCACTGCTGTGTGTAAAAAGAAGTCACCCACAAGGCCAGTTACATGTTTTACGGGGGGTCCGTGAGCATGTCGGTGGTCAAGGAAACACACTGAGTGCTTTATATATGTGCCTTATGTAAGACACTAAGTCACATATCAGCTCCCCCGGCACAAACACCGAGTCTTGTCACTTCTTACGCCGGCTCAAGTTGGTCTACGATTACAGTCCTGAAGCAAGCAGTAGCCTGGAGTCTGCTTTGGTATACAGATGGGGTCTAGGAAAGCCAGAACTATGAGATTTGGGACAGTACATACCATCTATTGGTGTGCCTTTTCCTCTATGAACAATGACTCCATTCTGCTCTTGGGGAAAAAAAACAACCTGTGCACTGTGATTTGTGCCAGGATGTGGGAATCACAGAGAGCAGACCGCAGTGTAGCAAACTGTACATACATGGAGGATGGCTGAAAGATTGTTGTGAGGGAGATTCCCCTCCTTTTTTGGTTCTGAATAGTACAAATATGTAATGTTTTGGCACACGGTTGATTCTTGGCTTTTCATCGCTTGGCTTCTTGTTTTCCCCAGTTTATTTGTCTTGGGAAGATGATGTAGGCTGTGTGGTGTGGTGTGCTGAGATGGAGGCTGTGTGGTGTGGTGTGCTGAGATGGAGGCTGTGTGGTGTGGTGCGCTGAGATGGAGGCTGTGTGGAGTGGTGCGCTGAGATGAAGGCTGTGTGGTGTGGTGCGCTGAGATGGAGGCTGTGTGGTGTGGTGCGCTGAGATGGAGGCTGTGTGGTGTGGTGCGCTGAGATGGAGGCTGTGTGGTGTGGTGCGCTGAGATGGAGGCTGTGTGGTGTGGTGCGCTGAGATGGAGGCTGTGTGGAGTGGTGCGCTGAGATGGAGGCTGTGTGGTGTGGTGTGCTGAGATGGAGGCTGTGTGGTGTGGTGCGCTGAGATGGAGGCTGTGTGGTGTGGTGCGCTGAGATGGAGGCTGTGTGGTGTGGTGTGCTGAGATGGAGGCTGTGTGGTGTGGTGCGCTGAGATGGAGGCTGTGTGGTGTGGTGCGCTGAGATGGAGGCTGTGTGGTGTGGTGCGCTGAGATGGAGGCTGTGTGGAGTGGTGTGCTGAGATGGAGGCTGTGTGGTATGGTGCGCTGAGATGGAGGCTGTGTGGTATGGTGCGCTGAGATGGAGGCTGTGTGGAGTGGTGCGCTGAGATGGAGGCTGTGTGGTGTGGTGCGCTGAGATGGAGGCTGTGTGGAGTGGTGCGCTGAGATGGAGGCTGTGTGGAGTGGTGTGCTGAGATGGAGGCTGTGTGGTGTGGTGCGCTGAGATGGAGGCTGTGTGGTATGGTGCGCTGAGATGGAGGCTGTGTGGTGTGGTGCGCTGAGATGGAGGCTGTGTGGTGTGGTGCGCTGAGATGGAGGCTGTGTGGTGTGGTGCGCTGAGATGGAGGCTGTGTGGTGTGGTGCGCTGAGATGGAGGCTGTGTGGTGTGGTGCGCTGAGATGGAGGCTGTGTGGAGTGGTGCGCTGAGATGGAGGCTGTGTGGAGTGGTGCGCTGAGATGGAGGCTGTGTGGTGTGGTGCGCTGAGATGGAGGCTGTGTGGTGTGGTGCGCTGAGATGGAGGCTGTGTGGTATGGTGCGCTGAGATGAAGGCTGTGTGGTGTGGTGCGCTGAGATGGAGGCTGTATGATATTGTAGGTTTGAGCGTGTGGGAGTTATTGAAAGTGTTTTGGGGGACAGGGAGGAGACTGTGGGTGTGTATGTTAGAGAGAGAGAAAGATAGACTGTATGTATTTGTGTGTGTGAAAGTGAGATTGTGTGTGTTCTGCTGTGTGGGCATGTGTGTATGAGTGAGCCTTTGTGTGTGTGTGTGTGTGTGTGTGTGTGTGTGTGCGCGTGCGCGCGCGTGTGTGTGTCTGTCCTTCACAGAGAGATGGAGAGATACGTTGACTCACACAAGGTGAGAGACTCCAGAGGAAATGCGGGCCTGTGTAGCAGTGTTTTCCAGGCATACTGTCCTTGCTGATGTTTTTGCTGTTCATGGCTTATGAAATCCACTTAAAACAGAAGAGATCCATAACTATCTTACAAGTAACATGTCCAGCCTAAGACAGTTGAAAAGAATCCAAATATACATGCCAGAATTCAGTAAACTAGAAAATGTTTTGGAGTACTTTGGTCAAATATTCCTAATTTTTGGTGGGACGGGTGAACTGTCTGTGTTAATTTTTTTTTTTTTAACTTGACAAGTTAAGAAAGGGGGTGGAGCTTTGTTCTTCATCCCTGAGGAATCTTTTTTATAAAGCTGGCCTTTGATTTCTCCCCGTGTGTTTCTCCCCGCTCAATGTCGCCTTTAAGGTTTTAACAATGCGCTGATTGTCACTGGTGGGCTTTAAACCAAGCGATGTCCGGCGCGGGCCTGTCCTCATTGTTTTTCTAGGAAGCGGACAGCCAGGAGGCATGTTTGTACAAGACCATGAAAACTAAGGCCCCATTCATTAGCCAGGGTGTGAAAGTGAATGTTTGTGCCCCTCTCCACATGGTTGAGGAGAGTACAGTTTGCATGGTCACGCATGGACCCTCGCTCGCCGTTCGTCAGGGCCGACGGGTCGACCGGTACTGCAAAACCTTCCTGGGCTCTCAGAGTCATCTCCGGCCCAGAGAGAGAGACATTTTCTTCTTCCCTACAAAGTTATGGAAACAATTCAATGAACCATGAAATAAAACATTTAATGTAGGGGACCCTCTTGAGAACTGTGTAGGCCGAATTTTTTGCAGCGACATCTTGTGTAGAAATTGATGTGATCTGTCACGGACTGACAGTGTTTGTGCTGTATGAGCTCAGCGGCGGTGGCCGCCCGCTGCTGCTAGATTTTTAGTGCTACTCCAATGGGATTTTGGGCCTTTATGAAATGTTTGATTACCTGCCTGGAAATTCCTGTAGACTCTCAGCTCTCTGTCCTCCATGAGCGGAGACAGTCACACTAGTCGCTGATTTTTCAGGCTGCCGAAATTCTCAGGAGGGGAAAAAAAAAGTTGCATCAAATAACCTTTTGTCATGAGATAGTCGAAACCTCAACACTGTTTTACCCCAGGATAGCCCATCTTGAGTTTAAACCCTCTCATGGAGGTGGCGTACACCTGACTACCACCAGAACACAGGTGTTGCAGATCTTCTGTTCAGTCTCTTAACAACAGGGGGAGAGTAAGGTGAAAATTAGCCAGCTGATGTCACACAAACTTAACGCAACCTCATAGATACCTCACGCGTTTATTTCATGTGCACGTCCTTGGTGCTGGGAACCTGCGTCTCATGTAAGGAATAATAACAACAAAGTTTCTGATTGAAGTATACAAATATTAGTGTTTGATCAGGTGAAGTGAGCTGGGCACTTCATATTACATTATAAAAGTGTGATGAGAATGTTTAAAAAAAGAACTGCTGGATATAACCTGTCTTTATTCACTTTTTTACATTTTAATGGCAACCGTAAACAGACAAGTCAGTGTGTTGCTAACACCAGCTAAAGTACTAGCTATATTAATATTGCTAAACTCAATAAATACTGCAATAAATACTGTGAGTTCAGTCTGTAGGACAAGGGGACATAAATGGAAACTTGTTAAGAGTAAGTTCCGCACTGATATAAGGAAGTATTATTTTACACAAAGAGTTATCAATACATGGAATAGGTTGCCAGGTCATGTAGTTGAGGCAGAGACTCTTGCTTATGTTCAAGTCCAGGCTTGATGCAGTTTTGGATGCTCTTTAAATTGTAATGGTGAGCTTAGTTGGGCCGAATGGCCTGTTCTCGTCATAGTATGTTCTTATGTTCTTATGCACTGCTAAGTTCAAAACTGCTTTGCTGGATGTAACTTGTTGTAGCTACCATATTCACCTGATAAAGCTTAATTCACAAATTTACTGGTAATCTATACTAAGTGTGAATAATGGTGTGTGTTCTGCTAATGCTAACTAAATTAGTTAATTGTTAGGCTTTGATATTAGCACTGTTTAATAACAAAATATATAATATATCCAAACTTAATAAATGGTGCACGCCTAAGCAGAAAACAGCTTTACTAGATGTGATAAAAAAGATATTCTTCAGATTGCAAAGAATTATTTGCTGTCAAGTGTCATTTTGTCTCAAGTTTTGAGTCTCGCTTAATTTTGCGGTGATCCCGAACCTCCAGTCAGTGGTCTATAACAGTGTGTGCATATGCCGCCCAAAATCACTACATGCCCTCAACCACTGCCCCCCTTACTTAAGGGGGAAATTCTTGGGGAAACAACTGCCTGAAAATGGCTTTCTATGAGCCGGCAGCTGTTCGGACGCAGTTTTGGGACTTGTTCAGAAAGTGCAGAAATCTTTGCAGATGGTATCCATTTATACTGACACCAGGGACCCCGAGAGATCGGAGGATAGTGCCAAACCCCATTTTCTGAGGGAACCTCCCGAGACTTCTAACGGTTCGTCTTCCCCCAAAAAAACCATGAAAATCTGGAAAAATCCAGTTCCTTGTACAACTTTTCTACACAATTTAGAAACTTTGTGATGAAAAGCAGAGATCGTTCATGACAACCTGTCAGACCAGTATAGAGATGGATGTTAGAATAGTAGCTCTACTTCTACATTCTGCAGCAGGTTGGGCTGATGTAGTGTGTTTGACCCTAATGAATCCTAATGGTTTCATTTCTATATAGGGTGGAGACCACGAAATAACAGGAACAAAATCACACTAAGGCAAGCAGTCGCACGGAGTGGGAAACAAGCAGTTCATGAGGTGATGTGGAAGGCACCATAGACCAGGGGTAACCAGTCTTAGTCTTGGATGGTTAGCCTGCTGTTTCGCCGTCACTCAGGTCTTGATTAATCGAATGAGTTGATTAAACAGTTAACTAACATAGCTTAATCAGTCTAAAATGGTTGCTGATTTTTAGTTGAAAAAAAAAAAAAATTTACCCAGTATGCAATGTGTGGCTATTAAACAATGAGGCTAATGCTGTCTCAGATTCGGTAAAGATTCGGTAGCCGGTAGGGGTCCTGTTCAATTTCACCAAATATTTTAAATTCATGTGTTGCTTGATGTTTGAACTGACCATTTTTACGACATGTCAGAAAAACACATCTACTTCAAGCGATGTGTAACGGCGAATTGAAGACGTGAGTTGATTAAGACTTTCAGGGCTTGTTTATGCTTGCCCATTGGTCAATGCATTCTATGTGGTTGGTCAATGTATGGTCTGTGCATGCTCACTGTGGATCGACTTACATAAGCCCATTCTTGTTACTTAATAGCCACACATCATACATATATATATATATATATATAAGTATAACATGGCTGACCACCCATGCCCAAGGCTAAAAATGAATGTGTCGCACTGGATTTTTTTGTAAACCCAGTGAAAACCGGTGTTGGTGTGGAAGAAATATCACATGATACAGTGTCAGGGGATAATTGTGTAAGTTGTTAGGTGCCTGTCCTGAAGAAGGAGGCATCTGTGGGCAGAGGGAACGACAGGAGGAAAAGAAACCCAAGCCAAACAGCAGCACTGTAGTTAAGTGTTTTCGTTTCCTCTTCATAATCACCATAATCCTCCACATTTCAACGCCCAGCGGTAGCTGGCTCCTTCTATCTTTGGACTTCACCTTGGACTGCTACAGTATTATAATCCGTGATAAAAGTTTCCATGTGTGTCTTGATTGCTGTTGGCTGTAGGCCATGTTTATAGAGTGTGATGTAGGTGTTGTGAATAAAGTGTGATATGTAGGGGGATAAGTATAAGGGGTGCTATGTAGCATGTGTGTTTACAGAGAGGTACTTGTAGGCCGTGTGTGTACGGAGAGGTACTTGTAGGCCGTGTTTGTACAGAGGGGTACTTGTAGGCCGTGTGTGCGCGGAGAGGTACTTGTAGGCCGTGTGTGCACGGAGAGGTACTTGTAGGCCGTATGTGTATGGAGAGGTACTTGTAGGCCGTGCGTGTACGGAGAGGTACTTGTAGGCCGTGCGTGTATGGAGAGGTACTTGTAGGCCGTGTGTGTACGGAGAGGTACTTGTAGGCTGTGTGGAGGTTGTTGTACTGAAGGTCAGCCTCCTACAGCTCTGCAGTGCCTTCAGTTTAAAAACATGACCTCACTATGTGTGGTATTGTTAGTTTAGACAGCATACCCTCATCCCCCATGAGAAAGTACCCTTCAGCACGCTCATTCCTTCATGTTTTCAAGAATCAGTTTTTTTTTTCCCCATGATTGCATCTTTCTTTCTGCTGGTGGTGGTGTTTTTGTGTGTTTTCCACCACTACATGAAAACCTGTCCGCCTGTTTGACATGTGATATCTGGCCGTACTTTATTACTATTTATGACATTTATGATATGTAAATTATAAAATGAGCTGAGGTTACAAGATTTTGTACCTG
Organism: Albula glossodonta; assembly: GCA_019788955.1. Classification (NCBI taxonomy): domain Eukaryota; kingdom Metazoa; phylum Chordata; class Actinopteri; order Albuliformes; family Albulidae; genus Albula; species Albula glossodonta. The sequence goes on from JAFBMS010000049.1 coordinate 2,994,961, forward strand.
GCATGTGGAAATTCTGATTTCATATTCTTTTTTTTCCGTACTTAAATCTTTAAAATGTTTTCTCTGCTTACCAATCAGAAAATATGGAAATGCTTTATAGGTCTGGTATATTTTGATGCATATTTTCAATAATTACAGCTACACATTTGTCTGAAATTTGAATAATTCATGCATAGTGTATATATGCAGGGTTTATACAAAATAATGGGAACACCAAATGAAGAAGAACTGCTATTTTAAAATAACTAAATCATATTTAAGGAGTTTGCGCATATGTTTCATGGTAATGGAAATGCTAATTACTGATATATTTTTTATGTAAAGAATTAAAAGCACCATTTTATTGTGAGGGTTTTTAAAGCAACATGAGCATTCTGCCAGAATGAGGCCGAGCAGTTTAAGGTGTATCAGTCACAGAAGCAGCAAATTTATTTATTACTCTCTGTGGTAGAATTTCTGCCAAGAAGTACGAAGACCTTTTAGGTGACCAGATGCACCCTGTGTTGCAGACTCTGTCTCCTCTAGATGATGTCATTTTCCGAGACAGTAATGCTCCCTAATACTATACTAAACCTTCAAGAGTGGTTTCATGAACCAGGAGGAAGCCAAATGCCTTCATAAACATCATGAAAACTTTAAAGGAAGTTCTGGAATGTAGAATGCAAAGTAGATTTTACTCTCCACCTCTGAAAGAACTCCAGGGTTTCATTTCTGAAGAAATAGTTGAAACTTCTATAAAAGCAAGAGTGATGAAGGATTGGAGCTGATCTGAAGGCAAAGGGCACTCGTTAAATATTAATATATTGTTTCCATTATTTTGTCCACCCTTGGTATATACAGATAGACGCAATGATACCGAACCCTGACAGACTTGTACTGCGTTGCATAGTCTGTACTTGGCACAACGGTGTGGCTCTGTCACTGTTCACTGGTCATGTGACCCACAGCTGAGACGCATCAGTCAGCATCTGCAACAGGGCCTGTCTGCGGAGCAGATCCGTTTTTTTTTCCCCTCATAAAGCGAGACAGCGTCGGATTGACTCTACCCACGGAATTAATGCAGGCAGTTCAGCCGTAGACAGTTTAACCTCATTGTGTCTGATGCGCGAATGACTCTGAGGCATTTCTCTTGTCTGGAGCTGACTATGATCCACATTGCATGAAGGAGTCTTAAATGGCACCCAGCTGTGAAGCGGTATTTACTGATGTCTCAGGCAACACGATTGCGTCTTAAATGCCATCCCGACTGTATGAAGCAGCCTTCAATGATGCCTGGCTGAGGGTTTTTATTCCCCCTCCTTGACAGTGAGGCTGTTGACCACCATGTTGGTAAGACAGTTCAGTTTAGGTTGAAGGAATACCTTTCCCATCAGTATTGTATTAATTTTCTCGAGTAAAGTGACCACAGGAATCAGGGTCTATTTGTTCTGCGTCCTCCAATCAGCTGTCACCTGCTTACTACATCAGGGTGTTGGAACGGACCCCACGCTGGATCACATTGTCACGTTATGGTAGGTTCACATTGCCTTGCCTATTACTTGGTAAATAATAGGTACATGTTGTGCAGGTAATTTCACGGACTTCTTATATAAAGCGTAATGGTTTTGAGAAATGGGTCAACTTTGTTTCTTTTGGGTGGGTCAAATTTGTTGCACGATTGCACTTCCTCATCTTTAGCTGGTATAGACATTTGTTTTCGCTTCTTGGCAAAAGCCCAGAGTAAAGTAATATGCCTTAACCAGAGTCGTGTTCCTCTCATGTAGCCCTGGTACATTAGCTGAGGTAGTTTGTAGGATTTTTTTCATGAGTGACAAAACCCATCTGGTTGTAAGTGGAGACTTGGACATCAGAGTGTTGCTACAGACTGATGGAAGTGGCTCTATAGGCACGAGGCGGAGGGCCCGGTTATAAGGATAGGTCTTATCTCATCGACAGCGTTGTTCTCTTTGTTCTGGCACCTTCTAGAGTGCTCTCTGATGACTTAGCTTATCGGTCAGTTGATGTTTGTGGTTGTGTCATTTCCTCGGAATGCTGTCCGAGATCTGAATTTCAAGCGGCTTTCCTGTTTGCCAATTTCACATAAAATCCAGAGGACGGGGCCCTCTTGCCTTTACATCGACGTCCTTCCGTGCCCTCACAGAGAGTACCGACTTTGGTCTGGAGGAATGCCCGGGTTTCTGGGAAAGGGCGAGAGAAAGGGAAACTGAGTAAGCAGGGATGGGCATGCTAAGCATTTGTAATTTAGCCTTTTTAAAGGTCGTTAGCTCGATGAGTCCTTGGCATCCATTCCCTATAACTATTCCCTTGCAGTTCATGTCCAAAATTATTGAACCTTACTTTAATATTTATATTTGAGCTACAGTCATGTAGTAAAATAAAATGCTGTTTGCAAGTTGTGTGGAAAAACAACCTGTTTTATATTAAACTGCTTTTAGAGACATTTCAATGAGTTGTTTTTCCTCATGGTGCAACCCCAGGCACTCTCCTCCATGCTAGCCCTGTAGGATTAGCTGCTCCCAATAGTGAAACTGCACTGAGAATACGGCCCCTTTATTCTCCACAGTCGCTCTGGTGTGGGAGTGAAAATCCTTTGAGATTTTAACGAATGTTCCGAAAAAACCATGGTGATAAATAGACGTTTTGAATGCATGAATTCTTAATTGAGGCTCTGTGGGCCTCTGACAGGTGCTGGCGAGTGAGTAAGTGTGGATTGACAGCCTCGAGGAGCGGGAGGGTGAGATGTGTCATCGTTCACATGCTTTCACACTTCGGCGTTCCAGAGACTTGTTCGACATGAACGTCTCCACTACAGCACCGAAGCTGTATGTGAAACCATCTCCTTTCCTCCGAGTGACATCTTTTAATTGCTTTGCGAAAGTTTTCTGAGGTTCTTAATGTTTTGGAGCGGTTCACTGGCTTGTAAAACCTGATAATGATCAACTGCAGGCCTGTAGAAGGAGGCGTGCAGTGCCATGACCTCTGCCTGAAATGAAAGGAATTCCTCCATAAATGTTGGTACGTTACGGTCATGTGTATAGGGTTTTTTGAGCGGCCCACAGAAGTCGCTCTTTTGGCAGCAAGTAGGTCCCAGCACTATAAATATCGTTATGTGCGTTCTGGGGAACATTCCGGTGGTTAGGCCCTGCGGTTGGCTTCTCTGAGGGGAGGCCAGCGCCTCTCTACCCGGGGAGGAGAGCAGCGTAATGGTGCATTTTACTGCAGGTCGCTGCCATCCGTACTCAGCCGCATCTGAGCAGAACTCGGGCTCAGCTTCAGATCGCTCGCACCGCCGCATGAAGAGGCGGCAGGCCTCCTCTGTTTTTATTAAAGTTGATGAGTCATGCGTGTTACCATGGTGATGCCTTTGGATCGGGCAGCAAGAAATCTGCAAGGAGCCCATCCACAAAGGCCTGACTATCCGCCTCCCACACTGAACACTGCCGAGTCTGCCTGAACGCCATACCCCACACTCAACACTGAGCCCTCCTGTCATTGTACTGCACCTCTTCTGCTCCGAGAGCTGTCTGGGGGTGTGTCCCAACACTCGAAACGCATCCTTTCCTCCGTACCATCTCGTCTCCTCCCAATGTCCAGTGCTGGGACATTGGAACGAGAAACGAGACAAGGTGGAAGCGGAGGAAAGGAGATACATTTTTCGACTGTTGAGATGCACCCCTCACTGCCCCTCCTGCCCCCTGCAAAGGGTAAGTCACTGCAGAAGACATCTCCCCCTCCCACCACGTAGTCTATGACACTGCACTTGTTCTTAAAATTGCACTGTCATTGGATAGCTTATTGATCATACCCAGCCCATAACTTCACTGTGTATCAGTGTGCATGTTCTGCTCTCCTTTTTCACACCGTCTCCTTGGCCAAACCTTGCATGGATTTTTACTTCCCCTTCATTCTTCCCATCCTTTATGCCTGGAGGCTGCACTCACTGCAGGCTCCTGGGGACACTCAACACACCGAATCACATTTCAGCTGGACAATGATCAGAGGCGCTAAGTAGGAAGATTTTTCTTTTGTGTCTGCAGAAAAAAGGAAAAACAGAAATGTCTTCTGTGTTATTATCCTCATTTTTCTTATTTCCTGCCTTGAGAAAGGAGGAGATCTGTATGTTTTTCTTGAGCTGAGCTGGAAGGCCCTGCCTTGCCTCGTAAACCCTCCATGTTTGTCCCACTGTCATTCAAACTAGCATCTGCGTGCACAGGCCCCAGTGCCCCATGGGGCCAGCAGTGCCAGTCAGTGAGGTCAGTACAGGATGCTTTGAATCTGATTGGCTGATGGGTAGTGATGGGGGAGTGAGGGTTTCACTGAACTGAAAATGGGAGGAGCTACCATTTGAGGTCAGTGACCAGCGATTTGGACAAATATGGCAGTATTTGGCTTAGGAGAGAAAGCGGAAAAATATTTTGATTGGTTCAAAAAAGTCAATGATCAACAGCTGAGCATAGCTTCATTCGTTTGTATAACTTCCTTTCAGCCATCCCTACATGTGGATATTGGAACCTTGGGGTGGTGATGGCATAGTAGTTTGGACTGATCGCTATTACAAGCTTAAGACTGATTTGGATCTTTCTAAAACTATTGAAACTTAGTCATGTCTTCTCAGCTGAATTCCCAGAACACACACCAGTTCTTTTTCCCTCATTCTCTTACTGTGTTAACTGAGACAAGCCATGTTAAACAAAAAGAAATGTATGCAGCATGAATAGAACAGAATCTTTTGGGATTTTGACAAGAATTTAATGAAGTTAAATAAGCAAGAGTGGTAAATTTGGGCTTGGTGCTCTGTGGGCTGTTCATCAAGATTGAGAGCTAGTGCAGTTCAAAGCAGCTATTGTTTGTTCACTAGAATCGATGCCTTCTATAGTGTAGGTAAAAAACAGTATGAGATGTTATTTTTTGTTTTCTTGGAGAGGTGCCTCGTACTGGAATCATATTCCAGATGCACGTAGCCCGTATCAATTTTAAAACGTGATATGGAATTGATTTTGAAAGACAAATGATGTGGTGTTAGAACAGTGCCTGGGCCGTCCTCTGCCCATCCCATAGGGTGATAATGCAGTGTCATTCTATGAGTGCTCGACATGCGATCCATTCTGAAATATGAGCTGAGGAGGGTTAGCACTATCTTCTGCCCGTCCTCTGCCCTTCTGCTTATTTTATGCATTTTTGTGTGTTGTGGAAATATTCAGAAGTCAGGGATTGGAGGTCTGCCTCGCCTTCTCTGTCTCCCTTCTCTCCTCTCCTTCTCACTCTCTCTCTCTCCTCTCTCTCTCCCTCTCTCTCTCCCTCTCGTGCCAGCGGCCCACCGCGTCCATATGTGCGCTGTAATGGAATAGTTGGGTTAGAATGAGTCTGCCTGTCCATCCAGTCTGTCCCGGCCCTGTGCGGCTCTCTTAAAATGCCCTGGCTGCAAGACAGATAAACCAGTGTTATGAAACACTTTTCCGGCCCTGAATCTATTTGCTGTCTTTGTGTCGCTTTTATGTGTTTGTCATTAAATTTGATTTGGCTCAGAGTTATCATACAACAGTGCAGCAGTGTTCCAAAAGGGGTTGGATGCCTCTACACTTGTGTAAATGTTCTGCGAACAGTGGTGGTACTTCATGCAAAATTAATTACAACCATGCAACGTTAACCATCCTATATATTCCATCACATGCAGAGACGTATATGATATTTACCAGCCCATATGTGTGTACTGTGTGTAGCAAGGTATGCAGCATTAACCAGCCTCTCTGTGGCCATCGTGCACAGAGGCATGCAACATAAACCAGGCCAGTCGTCCTCGTGCTAACAAGCTAACGTGCAACGTAGATGCTTGGTTTCTATTAACAGGCATTCGATTGAAAGGCATTAGTGTGGAATTCAGGACATTAATTTGGTCAATAGAGAGCTCTGTGACATGTAACTGTTAGGATTCAGCAGCTTAGTGTGCTAGCAGAGCTAACTGTAAACGGCACTGTGAAAATTCATACATGATAAAGTAGCTGGGCTTTGTGTTTGTGCTAGACTAAAGTAGCCGAGTGCTGTTCTATCTTCTATTACCCATCCGTGTACATAGTCTTTTGTTTTTGGGCTACTGCTCGTGATTGACTTACTTGCATTGATTTATTGGCTTGGGATCTAACTACTATACTGAGAGTACAGTGTACATTACTAAGGGCTACAGTCTGTTTACTTTGGCAAGGACATAATGCTGTGTATCCTAGTGTATTGTAACGGTACTCAGTACTGAGGGTTTGGAATTGAGCAAATAAGACCGTATTAGGGAATATAGAGGTCTGTGTAATGGGACCAGCCCAGGGTGGTGAGCAGAAATAGTGGGGAAGGTGTGTTGTGTTCCCCTGTTTTCGATTCACAGTCTGTGACCATGGCTCTGGTTTAACACCAGGCTCTTGGCATTCAAGGCCTTGTACTGTAGATATGAGTGCGTGCATGTGTGTGTGTGTGTGTGTGTGTGTGTGTGTGTGTGTGTGTGTGTGTGTGTGTGTGTGTGCGCAAATGAAACAAGTGCACTGTGTGTTTTGGTTGTGTGTTTACATGCATTCAAATGTGCCAAGCGTGTGTGCATGTGCATACATGCAAATATGCTCTCCATGTGTGTATGTCCTAGCATGTGTGTGTGTGTGTGTGTGTGTGTGTGTGTGTGTGTGTGTGTGTCTGTCTGTCTTTATTTTCCAGTTTGGGAAAAGCCATTGGGTCGTTAATGTCATTTCCTGTCTTTGGCAGCCGAGTGCTGGGCAGAGTTATGTTGACTTATAATTCTGTATCTGGATGTCTGGCTGTTGTAATCGCCAGAGAATCTGTGCTGATCCACTCCTGCACTGCAGTGCCCTGCCAGCTCTGTCTCTTAAAGCCTTTTTTACATCCCAGCATCACATGGGTACAGTAGAGAGGCTGGGAAGTAGCACTTTCATCCAGCAGAGATGCTACTCTTATAGTATACTTAACAGTGTTTATGTCACTTTCTGTCTACATGTTTCTGTGTGTTCAGGAAAAACATCCCTCACATATTTTCATAGTTCTGTTCTGTTGTTTTTCGAAAGGTTGTTCATTACATTTAAGCATTTAGCAAACATTCTTCTAATAAAACATCCTCATCCTTATCGAGTTTCTTGCACGATTTCTGTTCACCTAGGGTACAAAAGTAATGCCCTACTTTGGAATTGGCCCCAGCAACTCTGGATTGGAAGCCTAACTCCCTAACCGTTATACTACACTGTATACTACCCATACATGCTATGCAGCACAGTTTACATGTGTTGCTGTATTCGACTGAATTCAGTAATCTGTTTCACCCAAATCTTTACGCTATTGCCTAGTTAACCTCCATCAGCAATCATCTACGTAGCAGCTGCTAAGTAGGGTATGTTTGTCAGTATAAATTTGTTTCTAGTGTTTTTTCACTTGTTGTCAATTATGTTTGCTTAGCTGTTTGAAAGTATTTTGAGACTAAATCAATGTTGCTGAGGTGATGTTGGCAACTGTTCTGGGCTTATTACATTTCTTATGGGAGATAAATCCCCTTTCATTGTAAAGCTTGTTTTTATGAAACTTAACTCAGGCATATAACAAGACCGCTCTGTAGTCCTCATTAAAAGGCTGTTTTTTTTGACAGGTTTTGCAGCTGCCCAAGGCCGCCTCTATGGGAGGGTCACTGGATTCTACCGCTATGTGTCTTATCTGAGGTCAAGGCAGCCCCAGCTGTAATTTAGAGGGCTGCTGTCGTCTCACAAAAGGCTGTTTTTGTAGGCCGCCCCACCCCCTGCCAAGCGGCTGTGAAGTGACTGATGGAGTCTGTGCTGAAAGCAGCTTCCTGTCCTGTCCGGCCCAGGACGAATGTGCGAGCCAGCCACAGAAATGCCCAGTCATTCTGACACTGTGTGTGTGTGCACGCGTGTCTGTGTGTTAATATCTCATTTATTTATTCATATTCCATAAAAGATGTGCACCTTTCAGCACGAGAGGCTACAGATACCTCAGGAATGCCCAGTCATCCTGACACTGTTTGTGCGTGTGTGCTATGCTATGCTAAATCACGTATGCTAAATCTGTCTTACCCACTCAAACATGGATGAAACCAAGCGTCATACATTTTGTGAGTGTATACCTACGTTTCTACTCACAGAAAAGAGACGCTATCCGTGAATGATAGCAGTGCTGTCTTAATTAAATTATATAAACCTGCTTTAAACAGCAGGGGTTATTTTTAACCCAGCGACCTATTTACAGTGTGGTCAAGTTCGTACACATGGCTATTTTAGCGCTGAGTTGTCCGTCTGGAAGAGGGTCAGAAGGGTAGGCCGCATTTAGCTCGGCACAGTGCGCCGTTGTCTGCTGCCACACTTACAGCTGTTGAATGAGCTGCTCTTGTGTGTTGTGAGATGGAGTGATTCTGCTCTGTGCTGGCAAACTGTGCTGTGTGCGAACACACCACGATGAGTGAGCATGTGTGGTGCGTGTTGATGTGCCGTGTTGGTGTGTGACACACTGCTGTGTCATGACGTATCAGGTTGTATCGTGGGATTGTTGTTGTTGTTGTGACATGTGTGACAGTATTGTGACTATACTGTTGCGAAACGCTGTTGTGACTTGCTGTTCTCTATGGCATTTGCTGGTTTCGGCAGCAGAAGAGCTGATGGCTGTGAGGTTGTATACTCTTCAATGTCATGACTCTGCAATAAGGAGCCCGAACAGAGCCGCAGGCTCTCAGATACTGCATGCCAACCTCACCTCTTCTGGATGTGGATACCTCCTCTGTGAGCTGAGAGCATTTAAGCAAAAGCCTTTGACCCTCTTTGGCAAGGCTTTTTGAAAGCTTTCGAAGCTTTACATTTTATGAATGAGAGGAGTGGACGGCATGCCATCTGGAAGCCCCACCCAACCTCTTTAATTACCCAGTCACGGATGGCGTCAGTCTCGTAGACCACTGCATTTATGTCAGCGAAGTCTCACATTTTGGTGTCTGTAAAAAGAAGCTGTACTGGGCTGTAGTTCTACATGTGCAGTAGGAGTAGCAGCTGTCTGCCAATCATATCCAGACTGCAGGTAATATAAACTCCTGAGCAGTGGTGTGTATTCACACGTGAGTGTGCGGATATATGCAGATCACATGTACGGGAAGGAATCAGCCGGTGATACCTCCTGTATCTGAAGATGATGCCAGAGGATATCGGGACGCGAGAAGGAACTTTCTTTTATTCCGACTCTCCCCTCCCTGCCCCTGTCCCGTCTGGGACACAGCAGGAGGCTGGCTTTCACTCGGTCACAAATATGTGTTTACACTGGGAGGAGGAATTATTTATCTGTTGTCTAGGTTATGGTTTAGTGGCATTCGCTTTTGGATCAGGCATCCAGCACTGAGCTGCAGGGAGCACCCTGCCTGTGTGGAAATGGAGTCTCTCTCTCTTGGAGAGACCTGCTCTCCTAAAGGGAGGGCAAGGAGGCCGTCGCCCTCATGCGCTCTGTAATTACGACTAATCCCCCTCGCTGCACCAGAGACCACGGTACCCCGCACCATGGACGTGGGTCTGCCAGTTCAGGACCAGAGTGGGGGGGAGGGGGAGAGGGGCGTTCTGGACCGCTTGCTCTTTCTGGACAGCTTGCTCTCTTTGGGCAGCTTGCTCCGATCTTTCTGCTTGACAGCGTGACACCCTTCAGGGTTGCATCCTGGCCACAGAGTGCATTAGAGTGAAATGCTCTTGGTTTTCATGTAGTCCATCCAGCTGGCTCCGATTTGCTATGGTTCCAGGGCTTTGGTCCAGCTCTCACACAAAGAGACAAACACAAAGATGCACAGATAAACATAGAAGCACACAGATGGATCCACACATGCTAACACACACGTGCATACACACACAGATTAATAGATAAGCAGAGATTTACAAATAATGATAGCGAAACATGGGCACACAGATTCCTTCTTAACAAACACAGCTGGTCTGTGGACTTGATAGAGCAAGGTTCTCAGGGGGTTCTCTCTTGGAAAACTGTCTCTGGGTGCATATTTCCAGACCCTTTGTCACAGGGCGTATTTTTGTGTTGTTTTCTAGTTTTGTGTGTTTTCCTCACTGTGCTTTTCACCAAGTAAGTCCTCGAGGGGCTTTGAGTTGCTGAATGTAAAGAGACACCGCAGGGGAGACTGTGGATGTTTACTTATGTCACCGCGCGCGGTGTTTACTTACGCCACTGTACAGATGTGAGTGTCTGTGTTACTGCTGATCTCCCAGAGCACAGGTATGTTTTCACATCATTATAAAACAACTGTGTTTTTGCCCTATGGGTATCATGCAGCAAGACGTTCATTTGGGAAGCAGGCGCGAGCCATGTGACTGGGAATTTTCTAGTAGCAGCCATGGCATCACTGGCTATTGCCGATGATCCATATTGGAAAGCTAACAACTGACCTAGGCAACCCCATCACTCTCTGGTGGCTACTCTAGGTAGGCCAAGCACCTGTGGATGTAAACATATGCTTACTTTGTTATCCTCTGAAGACATAGGCAATATAAAATTGCTGGTGTATCTACAGCATGGAGAGAAGTGAGGACTAGCTGTCAGTGAATGGGAGGGGTAGCATACCTACAGCCCCCCCCCCAGGGAGTTAGCAGCAGAGGGTTTTTCCATTAGGCTTAACAGTTTGTAAGGGGAAAAAAGGCAGTAAAATAGCAAGAACCATATTGTGAAGTGAAATATGATCCTGTCGTCATAATTTTTGCCTTGTGTTCAGCATTCAAGTTCCTGCAGAATAATCTTTCAGCCATTTTATTCTATGGAACAGTTTTTCAGTCACAGGTGTTATGACTCAACTATTATTGTCGTCTTCTGTTTATCCCAATTTAAATCTTGGTTAGATTTGATGCAAGTTGAACGTGGTTGCATTCAGGGCTCTCTCATATTGTATTTACAAACTTTTATTTATAGCCACAATTAACAAAATAACAATAGGCAGTTTGATCTTCTCTTATTCAGTGACAGATAAAACCTCACAGATTTGAGTACTGAAAGTGACTCCACAGGACTGGCATGTGTGAGTGTGTGTGTGAGAACGGTTTGCACCATGAGTGTGTGAGCCTGTAGTGGCATCGACAAAGAGGACCCACTGTGTACGCTGGTTTATATTTCAGCCTGTCTCTTAATCACATTTCCTGGAACATTAATTAAAAATTTCTTTCAATTAAGTTCTACAGTTGTTTTACCTTCAAAAGGTTTAACACAATGCAGGTTTGCTCTATTGGCATTTGCTATTGCATTGAATTATGTTTGTAAAGATTTCACCATCCAGTCTAAAGTTGGAATAATTAAAACCTTGTATGTAGTTCTAAGGCCATCAGGCGTCATATAATATTACAGAAAGTGAAAGCGTTAGTTGATGCAATTGATCAAAAACCCTGAGATATGAATATTCTAAACGGCATGTATGCAAATTTCTGACATAATATGGCAGTGAGGGTTACAGTGTCTAATTAAGAACTAAGCTAATAAAGGGAGATTTGCGGTTTAAACAAAAACGTGGATACACAGGCGGTCCCGGGGACTGGGTTTGGGAACCACTGCTTTTCTCTTGCACTTTCCCGAAGCAAAACACAGCCCTTTAAAAGATGGTGGGATCTGATAAGCCATTCTGCTGACCAGGACTTCCAGCTAGGCCCGATACAATCTGTTTACATTAAGCACTGTGATAGACTGGAAGGACTGTTGTGTCATACTACTTAAAGACAGGAGCCTTGGGGTTTGTTACTCATGACATTAAGTGTGAAATGTATTTTCAGCAGGCATTACATCATATTGTATCAAAGATGGTGGTATTAAGGACAGATAATAATTGAACGGCTTGCGTTCGTCTGAGAGAGCGAGAGAAATTCTGCACGGTCGTCCCGCGACCCGCATCCAGCCGCAGGAAGGAAGGGCCCGGCCCCCGTGGTCAGCAGATCGAACGTGCGTTATGGCGGTAAAATAAACACCCAGCTCCTCTGCCTGCCAGGTTTTTTTTTTTTTTTACGCAGGCCCCGTCAGACTTGGGGGCCGAGCCCAGCCCCTAAGCTGCGCCCGTAGCGTTACTCCGTCTGCCTTTTTCAGCTTCGGATGGAGCCCGCGTTGCAGGGGCGCTAAGTGGCGGTAATGACAGACCACACCGGTGACCTCTCAATCCACTTTAGTGTCTTCACACTGATAGTCCCGTGGCTAGCGGTTTTAAAGGGCACCTCGGGCTGTTTGGTGTAAAAAACCTATAATTACATACACAGTTGGCCCCGTTGTACAGTCGCTGTTAGGTAGCAGTAGGTCTAACAGAAGTGTGCCAGTAAAATATTCAACATAATCCCCCCATGCTTCCATACAGATTCGATCTCAGAGGTCCTCCCACCATGCCGTCTGCTTCATTAATATACCGTTCTGTTGGATCCACGGTTGCCAGTTTCACCCACATGCAAGCCTCGCTCCCGGTGGGGGTGGACAACTGCCTTAAATATTTATTCACATAGCCATTATCGGGCGCTACAATATATACACAGTGAGCTTTATCAGGTACACCTGCCCTTTCTGTGAAACGCAGTCATCCTATGATCGGACTGTGGTTTTTACTCCTGTGGATTCCGTTTGTGTGTGTGCGTGATTCAGAGAGAGAACAAGAAACACTGAAGGTTTGGGTATCTATGAATGCAGAATGTGTAGTGGATCTTGGTGAGTGTAGTAAGCATTATGATCCCTGCGTTAGCGGTGGGTCACAGTCTTTAAATACAGAGGTATTGCCTTAAATTATTTCAAATGCCAAAGATCCAGTTTTTAATTATGTTGGGGGATGATTGACCTTTTGACTGTGTATGAGCGAGCCTCCTACTTTGCAAATTCCTCTCTCCTATTATCACACTTCAGTTCTGCCCCGTTTTGATGTTTCACGGAACTATCTCGAGCGTTGCCTAGGGGATTGTAGAATGTCTCTTTCTCTCACTGTGAAACAGCTGTACGGTTGCCTGAAGTGTAGGATGAAAGGGGGCTCCACAGAAAGCAAAAGGGATTCCCAATGTGCGGTATTCGCTGCCCTACCAGGGATATCGTAGTTCTCTTATCAGACATTTTTTATTTATTTTTTTTAACAGGTGTGTTGCTCATTCCTGGGTGGAATGTCTTGCCATTTGTGGAGTACAGAAATCTGTCTTTCTCTCTCAAATCAACACAGACAATCAAACATGTGCAAACGCACAAACAAACACACACACACACACACACACACACACACACACACACCTAAAATTTGTGCATACCAAATTGTTTGTGAACAGGTGCCAGACTTGTCTTCTGTTACATTTGTGGAGGGGTAACAGCATTGACCCAGATACCTCCATAAATAATTCACTCTCAGTTTTCATCGCGTCTTTAATGTCATCTATGAAAACATGGGGCACACAGTGTCATCAGTCCAACCTCTCTTATTGTTTCCAAGGTTACTGTTGTGAAATTCTGAACCGATGAATTTATATTTATAAGTAAAAATCAATACTTGTTTAAGAGCTTTCAGAGCTAGTGATTTGGGTGAAAAAACATATAGCTTAGAACTTTCACACATTGCTCTCGCACAGCACACATTTTTATGGCTGCTCACTGTGGCAGCGTCTGTGTGAAGCGTAACTTGGGTTGCATAGCTTTGAGCCCACTAGTGAATGACTTCAGATCTATGAAATGACCGTTAAGTTTTCCATAAACATAATGCATATTGATTTTTTAATTGAGTTTGTTGGTATCTGCATTTATTTGTAACATAACCAATTGGCTTTTCAAGCTATTTGCATTTGAAGACACTGTCCAGGATCCAGGATTTTAGTTAATATACTATTCATTCAAAACAGACTTAACATTGCAACATATGATTAGCTAAAAAGTATTTTCTATTTAATTACAGACAAGCAAACATGTCCTTTGGAATGTGCTCTTTTCATGCTAAAACTGAAATGTGAATTCTCTTAAAGAGACTAAATATGTTTTATTGAATTACAGGGTGTGTTTATGTACTGTATTTCAAATTTCAAACACTGTGCGTTTATGAAGGATTTGGAAATGAACTATAAAGTGTTTGACTCAGGTGTGCACTCAAAACCTCACCTGTGTGTTAGTTTTCCTGGCTGCGTGTCATAAGTGTGGCAGAGGTAGAGGGAGGGGTGGAGCTCCTGGCCGGCTGCCATGTGAGTGGCTGTAGTAGAGAGAGAGGCGGGGCTGTATCTCCACAGCATTGGTATATGAGAGGAGGGAGGTGTTTTTGGGAGCATACTTCCTCATACCTCCAAGGTGGAGGGGCTGGTGTGTTGTTCACCTCCCTCTCTCCCATCCACTCTCTGGTTGGGTCGTTATGACGCAGATATCGCAGTCACATGCTGCCTCCATCCTTCCCTCTCTCTCTCTCTCTCTCTCCCTCCCTCTCTCCTCTGTTCGTCTCCCTCTCTCTGCTCCTCCTGCTAGTGTGAAATTGTGCTAGTAGCAGCATACGGAATAGGACAGTCAGGTGAGGGTGAGCTGCCTGTATGTTGTTTTTTTTTTTATTTTTTTTTTTCCTGTGCAGCTGTTGAATTTAGCTGTTGGTTTTTGACAGTTTTTATGTTCAATGCGCATGTGTGTTCCTTTCGGTAGTTTTTGTAGTCTCTGTGCAATTGCTGTGTTGTTTGAGTGGTCCCTGTAATGCTGTGCTGTTCTTTCTGGTCTCTGCTATTCTTTCTGTGTGGTTTTGCTTTTCTCTGTGGTTTTTCTGTTCTTTGTGTGGCTGTGCTGTTTGCTGTGTGGCTGTGCTGTTCTCACTGTGGGGTTGTGCTGTTCTCACTGTGTGGCTGTGCTGTTCTCACTGTGTGGCTGTGCTGTTCTCACTGTGTGGCTGTGCTGTTCTCACTGTGTAGCTGTGCTGTTCTCTGTATTGCTATGGTGGTAGCCTTTCTCAGACTCTGGTGCTGCTTGCTGGCTGAAGACGTTCCCCTACCTCTAGGGGCATGCTGCTTTGTGATTGGCTCTTCAGTTTCTGTATTTCCTCCATCTCCAACTTTAATCATGTTGAGAGGAGCTGAGAGGACATTGAAGACCCTCTTGACTCATCCTAGTGTTTTTCAGCTGATATCACATGCTTTAATTTGAAAATAGTGCTGCATAAATGTCAGACCAAAACATGACCAGAAAATGACAATTCAGTGAAAGTGTGAGATTTTGATATCCGAATTCACTTTTCTTACTTCCTCATAAAATGATTTCCTACACACCAAGATATTTGTTCTCAAATTTTACAAATGTTATATACCTATCCCACTCATAATGTTACTGATCAAATTATGGGCTGTTAATTTTCCAGTTCTGTCAACTACTACGTCACCACTGTGACGGATTGAGGGAGGGATTGAGTGCCTGTGCTACAGAGTGGGACTGAGCCTTAAGGCTCACCTGTAAGGGACTGCACTGTACTCACCTGCACAGGTTATCCTGGGAGGGCTTTCTGCATTCTGGAGGAGGATGGGTGGGGCAGGTGTAAACAGCTGTGCTGTCACCCTCAGCTCAGGTGTGCTGGTGCAACAGCCCCCCCCAGCCACTGTCTTATTTAACCTTCGCTCTGCTCCCTCGTTCCCTCTCTACATCCCACCCTCCATCTCTCATTCTCTCTCTCTTTGTTTAACCATGGGTTAGCTAGATGGATTTGTTTATGGTACTTGGTACTAACAAGATGCTATGTATTGGGAGGATTTAAGGTTCCTTCAACAGGACAGCTTAAGGTATCGCATGTGTAGGTTTCCGATCACATGCTTACCAATGCAGCCCTAGTAAGAAGTCCTGCTAGAACTACCCCATAAATGAGTCTATGACCACAGTGGGTAAACACACAAATTGGGAACAAAATCCACAACACAAAAGCGAAAATAAAAGATAATGGAGAGCAATTTCAAGAGTTCTGCTCCTCAGAAAAATAGCCTCCAAGACACACACATTCTCACCCCACCTCCAGAGCAAACGAGAGACGAATGTATTTTGGCAGCCTCATTACGAGCGCCTGTGAGATTATGCCTCTCGTTTGTACCGAGCCGTAACGCGCGGCGCGCAGTCGTTTTGTCTCGCTTTATAGCTTCGCTTAATGAAATCATCCTATTTGCGGTAATGAAGTGTAATGAAAGTTTGCGTCCAGTATCAATCTGTCTCAGTCTAGTCAGTGTTAGCAGGGCAGACAGTGGGCCCGTCTGGAACACTGTCATTGTTTCTGCAGGGCCAGGGCGAATAGCTGGTGGGGCAGAGGGTTCTGACTAAGAGACCCGGCAGGCCTGGAGTAACTGGTATCCCTGACTTTCATGTCGGGCGAAGCAAGCTAGCAGAAACTCACTGTGTGTCTGTCTGTGTCTGCATCCATGTTAATGAGAATATGTGAGGAGGTGAACGAGTTAGTGTCACTTTCTACCTCTAGAGTGTAGAGTGTCACATCAAATTGATACTGTTTGACATTCCAGTAACATGAGTAAGGTTAAGCGCATACAGTGCTTAGCTTGATCTTAAGTTTTGATCTATGCCTGCAGAAGTTCTGATATTAAGTATCAGATATGGTTTTTGAACCAGTGGTGGTGCAATTTGGAAATCAAGAGGGGAAAGCAACAGTTGAGAATTTAAGTTAGAAGCTGAGGGAGACTCAGTTAGGGGGGTGGTTAGTCTGAAGCTGAGAAATAAAATTCACATTGAAAAATATGAAATTCAGGGCAGGGTGTGGGAAAGGTGTCTGCTGTCAACCTGTCTGCACCTTGTTTTTGTTTGCAGCTATCACCTGAATGGCAGTCCATAGTCCATCTACATACCTGAAATATTTCACCTGCTGTAACAGCTGTGTTAGTAACCTCACAGACTACATCTCCCACAATCCTCTCCGTTCAGTTCAATGAACAGAGACATGACATGAATTGCCACAAAGCAGCATAGAGCCCAGGCCTGAGACCTCCTAAGAACAAGCCTAAGACAACAGTGGCAAGGTAAAACTCCCTGACTAGCAGGAAGAAAGTTTGAGTTTCTGGGCAGCATTGTGCAGGCCATGAGTTAAACAACAAAGTAAATGCTATGTAAAGAAATATAAATAATAATTCCTATTAGGTGTGGGGTCGGCTGGAAATAAGATTTTGGTGTTTGAGCTACACCTTCAGACAAGCGTTGCTGGTCTATCCTGATTTCTATGGCTATCATGGCTACCTCCAGTACAAAGAATGCAAGGTAGACATGACAACTACATAGCAATGCTTTTAAGCTGTGTTTGTATTTCATGGTTGTTTCTTTTCTCTTTTTTTTAATTAATGGCTATGGCCAAATCACAAGGCAGCTACCTGCTACCTACATCCTTCAAGGGCAGCTGACTGTGAAGGCTGTGTGGAAAAAGCAAAGGCACCTCGCTCAACAAAATACAGCTCTGTTTTGTAGGAAAGACAATGTCAGACCGCATCCCTGGGCTGTACACATGATCACAGTGATGCAGGGGTTGAGTCAAAGCCAGCAGGTTCCATGTGGACCAGGGTACACTAGAAGGAGCAGCACCCAACGAAACTTACCAGTGTTCATAAATCACAGGCCGGGGACAGGGCTTTCCACTCAAGTATGTAACAGCAGACTTAGGGAAAATGATCATTCTAAACACGTGTGTGTGTGTGTGTGTGTATATATGTATATATAAAATATTTTTTTTATTCTGTTAGCTCTGTGATGCTAATGTGCTTTCCCTCCTTATCATACATTGAAATTATACTCTAATAAACAACAAAACTCAGCTCTGCAATGTGTGGAATTTGAAATCAGTACTTTGACCCTGACTCACTGCACACGCTCACACAAACGCGTGAAAATTTAAACAGACGATCAACACTGCATATTTGTAATGTAAAAAAAAATGCTGGATCTCTGAGCCGTTTGTTTCTCGTAGTGGTTTGGTTGTTGGAGTTTGCTTGGGCTCTGAGCTGTGCACATAAATAAATACAAGCACACATATGCACATGCACACACACACACACACGTGACTGAGCTAACCTCTGTGACATTAAACTTTGATCAGGAAGAGTGAATAATTGATATTTTTTTATAGATTCCTAGTGATCGCCCAGGTCCTTTTGGATTTTAATGAGAATACAGGTTAAGTCCCCCTCTCAGTTCTGTTGTATTCATGTAAAGAGTCATGTTTTAAGGGTGAAATGTGTGTGTGTTTTCTCACAGAGTATCAGCGCGCAGTGGTGGAAGAGAGGGGAGCCTGCAATGTTTGGATGATCCAACATGGGCAGACGCTACGCTCGAATTACTTACCCTCCTGAAAGCTCTGGTATGTACAAACCCTCTCATTTCACTTCCTGGTCTACCCCTCAAATCTGTGGGTGTGTATGTGTCTGTGTTTTAGTACATCTATATAATAATGTCAGGCGCCTGTGTAAGGATGTTGTGCTGTGTGTGTGTGTGTGTGTGTGTGTGTCTGTGTGTCTGTGTGTCTGTGTGTGTGTGTGTGTGTATGAGAGTGAACCTTCACATTTCCTTGTGCATCATTGTATTCCCTAATGGGATGTGCTCAGTCTCAGTCACTACTGTGTAGTCTTTGTGAAAGAGATGGCAAGTGCTTCTCTAACCTGTTCTGCCCTTGCTAAGTGCTGCCCCCTGTGTGTGTGGAGTGGAACTGCAACTGTGATGTGTGGCAGGGGGAGGGGGGAGATTCTGTAATGATGTCACACATGATGTCACACTTTGTGTACTGATTTTCATTCCATTAAATGAATTCCATTCATTAAGACTCCACTGTAGGCCCATCTGCTCTCACTGTTCTGGTCCAGCTGGACCTGATGAATCCAGCTAAGCTCCCCTTCTATTTCAGTCATATTTTACATTTTACTGTTTTACAAGGATATTTTGTAATTTTTTTGTTGTGTATGTAGATTTTACTTGTACTGTCCAATTAAAATTAAAACATTTTAAATGTTTTTCATTCATTTGAGCTTTACAAACAGATAATTTACAGAGATTAGCTGCAGCTTTATTGATTAACAGCAATGTGTTTTTTGTTTAGTTGGGTTCAGCACAGTAATTTCAACAACAATTAACCTGATTTTAGGCAATGGTACCAAATCTGTTCGAGTCTAAGCAGTCGCAAAAAGAGACTGAATAAAAGACATTTTAAAACGAGCTTTATCGCAACTTGAGCAACACATTTCTTTCATGGTGAATTTATAACAGATCTGCTGAAGAGATGTGAGAAAATGCAGAAAACAGCTTAATCATTCCGAAGTAACTGAGAGATTTGATTGAGGGTAAAGGGGTGTATACTCTTGGTCAGTTATTCTTAGCACCTTTCGGGTAACGGTGACAGAGCTCTGGTGTGCCGGCAGCTTCGGTCCCAGTGAGTTCTGCTTTATTTGTTTTCTCACATAACCAGCGTTTCCTTTTCTGAGCTGCTGATCTAAACACATTTAGTGTTTTTCCTCTTCCAAACTTTTACTGCCTTTTTTAGAAATAAAGTTCACCGATGCAAATCTCTGTCTGTGCCCCTAAGGTAAACATTAAAGAGAGGAACATCTGTTTGTACACCACACCACCATCCCCCACACCCATCGTACGTACACACACACACACACACACACACACACTTCATCCTGTCCTCTATGCATTTTTATGAATATTCAATAAAAAAAGTCAGGAATTGATATCTACCCCAATCTCTCCCTAGCTGCTCCTTACCACCCCCCCCAACCCCTCCCATGCTGCTTTGGTTCACTTTTGTACTGCTGTTTGCGGTGTTCCCTTGTTTATGATCCAAACTTGGTCCAAACTTCTCATTCGCAGACTTCTGACCAATAAGAGGACAGACAGTGTAAATTCTGCCTGATAACAGGAGTAATGGGCACACCAAAGAGTGCCTTATGCACAGCTCTTTGTTACTGAAGCCGTGTCACACCAGCACAGCTCTGTGTTACTGAGAGACTGAAGCTTCACACTCGCACAGCTTTATTGCCTCTGTGTTTTGTAAAAAAAAAAAAAAAAAAAAAAAAAAAAAAATTTGAAGGTCCAAATGAAACAAAAAGTTAAGTTGTCTGGATGTTGAAAACATGATTGTTCCCAGTCGGATAAATTGTGTTATAGTCATCCAGTCTCAAGTTTGGATCTTCTATTTGATAAAACTTTTAGAAGAATACAACATTTTAGTCTATATCTTGAAACCAAAATGTGCTGTGGGTGCTGATATGTGAGTTTAGCAGAAATTGTGCACAGTCGGTACCAAATTACTGATTGAGTTTATTTGGGTAACTTTAAGCACGGAGATTTTAAAAACTTTATAATTGGACTTAATGAGGAGGCTGTAATGGCATCCTGGTGGCTGAATCACAGGCTTCAGAATCACCGAAAATGGGAAATTATGACCCTTAATTATGAGTATAAGGCATTAGTTATAATCATGCGTGTCTGATTACAAGTGCTTAATTAGCATTTACCCTTAGTTGTAAGCACATTAGATTTGACATAACATGTACATATCTGTTGTTGTAAGCACATCTCCTAAGTTATTACCAGCACATGTCTTTGGGTATACATATGGTCTTATTTGTAACTAACGTATGTTTGTAGTTATAAGCATATGGCTTAAGTTATAACGCATGTCAGTAGCTATCAGTGTATGGCCGTAGTAATAACTAATGCATGTCTGTAGTTATAAGCATATGGTCATTGTTATAACTTGTAAAAGTCTGTAGTTATAAGTGTGTGGCTTTGGCTAAAAGAATGTAGCTTTAGTTAAAAACACATGGCTTTATTTGTAAGCATATGCTCTTGGTCAAAAATCACTTGACCTTAGTTATGTATTTAATAAGTGCGGAGTCTTGTAAACCTATGATTACAGATTAATGCAATTAAAAAACCTTGCTGTGCCTACTCTTAATTTTAATATTACTTTAAAATGGAATGGTGTTGCATATTTGAAATGAAGTTATTGCATTTTGAACAAAAAGTCCTTTTCAGTTTTTGTTGTTCAATTCGTGTTCTGTTGTATACCATGTGTTTAATTGCTTTAAATCATCCATTTTTTCAGATTTTAAATAATAACCTCTGTCCAGTTCTCTGCATTGATTTCTACACCAGAGATTCATGTCTGAAGTACTTCCAGGTTAGATTTTACTTCATCTGATTCTCTCTTAGGTACTTCTTCTTTGTCTCGTTGCTGTCTCTCCAGTGTCTCTGCAGGGTCTGACTTACCTCCAGTGTCTCATGTCTCTCAAACATGATTGTTTTTCCATTGATATTTTTTCTGAATTGGAGGCTTATGTTCTTCAGTCTGTCTGTCTGTCCCTTTGATATTCACTACACAGTTATTCCAGAAAATCTAAAATGGGTTCAAATGACAGTCACAAAAGCCAGTACATTCGAGTTTATTTGCTATAGTATTCTTATTTAACGAATGTCATAATACAACTTTCCAACACATACAACAAAACGTAAAGCTTTTTAAAAAAGTAACTGTGCTCTAGTTAACTTTCTTTCATGCCAACTGCTATGTAACACACCTCACTTGGTTTATTAATGAATTAGACTTCTCTCAAAAATTGAGACGAAGGTACCTCCATCAAAAGCATCCTCCTTGTGAAGTATGCGAAGGTAGAACATTTTACAGATTCAGATGCAGCTTTTACATTCCAGACTCCAGCAAAATGTCCAGTGTTAATTTAACACTAACAGTGTACATATGAGAACAGTGTTAGTGTTAAATGGTAGTGTTAAATGAACAGTGGACATTTTGCTGTGAAGGCTTTGCTTTGTGTTCTTGCATCATTGCAGATTGCTGATTGGCTGATTGGATTGTGCTTACAAGTTGACACACCAGTTTCCAGAATACATATCACTACAACTCCGGTCCGTTACTCCTGAGTTTATTCCTTGAGCCTAGCCTTGGCTGTTCTCTCTAAGTGATCGCAACTTTTGTATCCACCTGATTCACACCCTTCACCCAGGAAAAAACACAGAGGGAAAGTAAACAGGCTGCATCATCTTTTAAATTTAAAATGCAAATAAAAAATTCATAAAAAATTTAGATTGCCTAATCACCTTCAAATTAATATATTGACAAACTGTTTTTTTTCCAGTCTTTAAAGTTAATTTAAGCAGACAAGTGGCTAAATTTGGTTAATGATGATTGGTTTTCGTGACTTAATGTCTCAAAACAGCCTGCTCTTTCTGGTAGTTTCCGAGCAGCATATGCGAAAGGGCAGTTTATTATTGCGAGAGATGGAAAAAGCTTTGTGAATGTGTTTCTCTCTGAGCTCCAAGCCACAGAGAGTGGAGAGATCACATGTCTGCTCTCCTCTTCCCTCAGTGCTGAGTTCATGGGCCAACTCTAAGCAGATACTGGAAGAGTTTTCACAGAATCTTCCATGGTCTTATTAGTTTTAAAGTCAATAAAAAACCTGCCCACCTCGCTATCACTAAATTGTCATTGCTTCTTTTCTTATGGCTGTCCTCATGTTACATTATTTTCAGAGGGAATGTTGTTACATTTTACAAGTTATCCATTTGTTACTGTTTTCTATTGTTGCTTCAGTGTTGTACTTGCTTCAAATGCTTGTGATTGTGGTGTGATGTGTAAATGTGCTCTGTCTCCAGTGGATTGTTCCTCAGCCATGATGTCAGTGTGCGTGCCATCATCCCAAGATAACTCCTCCGCCTTGGATGCGGCCAATCGGAACGCCCCGCCATCATCCCTCAGCCTTCGCTCCTCCCACAACCAGATCCTGAGCGGTGATGTCATCAAGCAGGGCCCCGCCCAGGGGCGGAGCTCCACCACGCCGCCCAAATGTCGCAAGAAATACGCCCTGACCAGCATCCAGAGTGCCATGGGTTTAAGCGAGCCTCTGCTCCCCCCCTCCTCCTCCTCCTCCAACACCACCAACCCCAAACTGGCCAAGAACGGGGCCAACCAGCTGCGCAAAGCAGCAGAGCAGCAAGACCAGAACAAGAACATGGCCGGCGCTGTGACCAATTCTGACCGCGACCCCAACCTCAACATGGTCTCCGAAGGCTGCGACAACACAGAGTACAAGAGCGCCCCCCGGAGGACCAAGAGCTTCCTGGACTACTGCGCGGAGTGGGACGGTCCTGAGGACCTCCACCCTGCCCCGCCCACGCCCCCCAAGCAGCCCAGCCCCGAGGACGTCCCCCTTCTATCCACCTCCTCTGCCTCCTCCAGCCCAGAGACCAGGAAAGACCGCCCACGGACCGGGGCCAAGACTGACTGCGCCCTCAACCGCCTGGCCCCCAGCGAGGAGGACTCCAGCTGGACCACTCTGTCCCAGGACAGCACCTCCCTCAGCTCCCCCGAGGAAGCAGGTAACCCCCCGATTCGAACCTATGCTCTCTGCTCTAGAGGAAGCAGGTGACATGCGAGAGTAAGTGAACAAAAAACATCATTCATGGTGACGTAGATTCTGCCTGCATCTTGAATGTGGAAGAGGGAAGAAGATACGACCCTCCCACTTCCAATGAAAATGCAAAACACTGCATCGTGAGGCCTTTCAAAGCATGTTATAAATGCTTAATTGGGTCATGATCTGGTGACTGTGGCCATGTGAGTCAGGCTTCATAAATCATTTGGTAACTAATAACACCATGTGGATAGGGGCCATGGCCATTGTGACTCTACATAAAACATTTACATTGGCCTTGCCTTTGTAGGCTGTAAGACCACCCAAATCAAGCCAGAAAAAAAATCTGTCTCCTCTATTAAACAAACAGCAGAAAACTTCACTGCTGGCACTGTGTTGTTTGTTTTGTTCACTACCTGATCTCCTAATGCAACTGCTCCAGAAGCTTCTAAACACATGTTGATGTCATACCTGCACTCCCCAGCTGGTGTTAGCTGTGGGAACTGATGATTGGTGGTAGAACAGATCAATAACCTGCAGTGGGAGGGTCAGGCTTCAGCACTCCTTTTATGGTGGCATGTCATCAATGACTGACACAAAATTGGCCCTATAACATCAGGCCATCTGATTATCCTCATACATCTGATTGGCTATGCAGTCGCATGCACTTCCTACCTACTTTGATCACTTGAGGGGTCTTTAAATGACCTACCTTGCTAATTTAAGGTCAAATAAATACATTGTTTTCATGTTAACCACTCAAAATGGTTCTTTATTGGACACATTGTTAAACCAGAGAGACTCTCCATGTCACATGATCGTTTCATCCATTTTAGGGTTTGTGAGCCTTGCCCTCCCATAGCTTGTGATTTCGGCAGCCATGTTAACGTCCCCTGCTTTCACAGGGGACATTAACACAAGTTGTTTTCTTGGCCCGAGGTTATTGGTTGCTGGTGCTGCTGTAGTGCTAGCGGTTAGGAGAGCGCAGTGCTAGGCTAATAATATTGGTTTTGTGCCTCTTGTGGACTAGAGAGTGAGTTCATCTACTGTGAAAAGGGCCCTGACCTTTTGCGGAGCAGTGACAGAGATGTGTGTTTCTGATTGTGATGCGGTCTTAAAATGCTGGTACCTGACATTTCGCGTGGGACCAAATAAAAAATGCTCTAAATAATAGCCATTTTACATGGTTGATGTGGATGAGCAGTTTGATGTCGAGAAGTTGGGTGGTGTTTGACAAGGGGCTTTGCTGGGTAAATGAGGCAATTCTTCCAGTGTGGGACGTAGCTGTCATTGCTGTGCTTAGCATTTTGCCAATGCTAAGTTCTGAAAATGTGTTTTTATATGTAAAGATGTAAAGAGACACAGTACTGTACAGCCTCACCTATTTTAAGAACGTACCGCTGAAACTAGGTCTGTGAAGCTCTTGGTTCTTTTGAGGAGTTGTCTTATAGCAGGTTTTGCGAATGCTATTTGCTTCGCAAAAAATTTGCAGATTTATTTAGTTTTTTTAATTGTTTCTTTTGTGCGGTGATCTGTGTGGGGTCTCTTTTAAGGGGGGTGCACAGTTTAACTCATCATAGCCAGTATCAGTGCTGGGTAATAAAACGATAAAGACTGTCGTACCTTCCAGAATCACGTAGGTGTGGATATTGGTGGGAATCGTGCTGAATACAGTGAACCCCATGAGAGTTTTGTATGCCCTTGTCTGATTATTTTGAACTCTTGCGCCCATATTTGATACATTTTGATTCATTTGACACTGCTCTGTCATTACATACTGTGGTGTCTTTCAAGTTTTAAAGGCTATCAAGTAGCAATTTGTGTTTGTGAAGAATGAAAGGGAAGGCTTTAAGTTTTGGTGTAGAGTTAAGGTCTTTTAAAAAGTACTTGGTAAGGAATTGATGGATTTGATTTTTAGCTAATTTTGCACTTAATTGTTTTCTTGTGGTTTAGCTCATCTTCAGTTAATTGCACAAAAATAAATGGTTGCTTAATTGCTTTCATATCTGTAGAACTAAGTTCCTTTAATGAGAGTTTGAATCACAAAACCCATCTATGTAGAGACCCTTTCCCAGCTCTTTTTAGATGAATTAAGGCATAGTAAATAATTAATTACATGGTAAATGTTAATATTTACCACTTCTTTACAATTGTGAGTAGTCTGTACTGGACCATGGAAGTTTTCTCCTGCATGGTGAGTGACAGAAGCAGCTGCAGATTCGACATGCATTCAGCGACGCTTTTAGTGGAAAAATGTCAGCCTGATGCCTGGCCAAGGCGGCAGTGTAGACATCCACTTTGGGAAGGTCGCACGTGTACGTTTGTGTGTGTGAGCTCTGAAGGAAAGGTGAGATGTGTGTCTGTCATCTCTGGGTGCTGCGAGGACCTGTCAATCAACTCTGTGGGGAAGGTGACTCATGGGACACGTCACTTCTATGTACAGGTGAAATAGAAAATCATTTTAAACATTTAACTTGATTCTCCTCTGTCATGCTCAGCGAGAACTCTCACTGTTTATTCTTCACCTTTTATGCTTTGTGTAGCCAGTGGACATTGGTAGGTGGTAGTCATATCTGTGGGCTGGAATGTGTGTGTGTGTGTGTGTGTTTCAATGTTTATCTGATATCTATGCGGCAGGTACTTAGACTGTACAATGTTTCTTGAGTCTCACCCAGCACTAGTCTAAATCTTTTCTGTCAGTGACCACATCAGCACACACACGCACACACACACCTGCACACACAGGTGGAGCTGCACTGTCCAGCAGCCAGCTTAACCACTTAAGACATACAGACATGTACCATATGAGGGAATTCCCAAAACGCGTCACATCTCGCAAACACGGGGAATGAGCCCTGACAGCCGAGCTCATTAAACAGCTCTGCTACTGCTCTGGGTTTCCCCCTCCCCTTTATTCAAAGGTGGTGGGGGTGGCGACTGATGAAATTAAGAAGAGAGAGGGACGCTAATCACAAAGCTCCGGCAGGCTAGCGGAACTGTGAGGCTAATGAAGGGCTTCGCAGCTCTTTGTAGGCCGCCTCCCGCAACTTCTCTCAGCGTCTGTGCTCAGATCAGAGGGGAGATGGAATTTGGTTATAAATGCTGTCTGCCGTGCAGCGGCTCTCCGGCCCTGTTCGCCCAGAGGTATTGGATGGTATCAGAATAATGATTCTGATGAAATATAGCCCGCTAATTTTAGATATGGCGTAATGGTAATAATACTCCCGTAGGGGCCGAGCCGTAATGAATACGATCACACGGGATTTATAATTTGAGTAGGGGTGCGGCTAGCCCTGGTCCTAGGGATCCACAGGGTCTTGTGGTTTATGTTTTTGACCTTAAAATCAGTGAAGGTGAGGCAAATTGACTTTGTGGTCGATTACTTAAATGGTAGACGCTCACAGTCGGACTTGCACAAAAGTAATGATGAAGGTTGTGGAATATATCCCTCAAATGTGTTATTTGACAATGTACAGATGTTTATTTTGGAAATATAATTAACATTTCTACCTTTTGACGTCTTGACTGGAATGGAATGTAAGAGTGGAAGCAACAGTAAACTTTTAAAATTTACCCAAAATGCAATATGATTTGTGATCAAAACGGAAATTAAACCTGGAGACTGAAATCAGAGAAGCTAACAAGCCAACCGTTTGTGTGCCCAACATGCTAACTGTCGAGAGCTAAGCAGCCTCAGCATTGTCTGAGCCTATTTTAGACTTAATTGTCTAGAATTTTGGTTATGATTTGAAAAGTAAGTGACATACAGCTAGAGTGGGAAACAATATGCTTTTAACTGGAATAATTGAAAGCACGTGTGGAAATTCAGAAAAGGAGAAAAGAGGATGGAAGAGAAGTTCTACTAAACCGTGTGATGTCTGTTAATGTTGAATCATTCCGCTAAATGTGTCCATCACTGGTGGTGTTCGTGTAAAATCATTCCCCTAACTGTTCTCAGATCAGGTGGTGTTCAGGTTAAATCATTCCCCTAACTGTTTTCAGGTCAGGTGGTGTTCGGGTTAAATCATTCCCCTAACTGTTTTCAGATCAGGTGGTGTTCAGGTTAAATCATTCCCCTAACTGTTTTCAGGTCAGGTGGTGTTCAGGTTAAATCATTCCCCTAACTGTTTTCAGATCAGGTGGTGTTCAGGTTAAATCATTCCCCTAACTGTTTTCAGATCAGGTGGTGTTCAGGTTAAATCATTCCCCTAACTGTTTTCAGGTCAGGTGGTGTTCAGGTTAAATCATTCCCCTAACTGTTTTCAGGTCAGGTGGTGTTCAGGTTAAATCATTCCCCTAACTGTTTCCTTTTGATCTCTACTTGCTCCCCGATCCGTTTCCAGCTTAGGCAGCTTTACAGGGTGTTGTGAAACCACAGGCCTCTCCAGACCTCCTCCATGTTTGCTCTGAACTGGAGCCAAAATGGCTGTCCACGTGAAGCATGTCTCCATACAGAGCGTGTCGAGTCAAAAGCGCGCGTGTGTGTGAGGACAGACCTGGCAGTCCCCCATAAGCATAGGCCACATAGTGCGAGTGTGAGTGTGTGTGAGAGTTTGTGTTTTGAATTTGGATATATGTACAGCCGATTCCAGGAAGGTTTGTTTTCCTTATTTATCAAAAATGAATATATTTTTACTCAGTTTATATATCTTATTCAATGACACGTTATATAACTGATTTGAATCAAACATTTAATGGTCTTAAAGTTAAGCCAGGTCTGTTTTAAGTCCAAGGAGGAGCAAGGAGTGCTGACTTGCATGGCTTTCTCTCAACCTGACCTCAACCCAGTTGATGATTTTTGGAGTACTCTCTGGGATGCTCTAAAAAAATGTTTTTGCGAAATCTGTAGACGCCAGACAGAGAGCACATTGTGGACATGCCAAATGTTGAGAATTTTTAATACTAGTAAACTTTCGTATCTTTATTTATGAAAAATATGTCACCTTGTTAGTTTAAATCAAACTTTCTGATGAAAAAATTATGAATAAGAGCTCTTGGTAAGCGGACTCAGACTTTGAGACCTCGCAGTATATGTGTACCCATACAGTTCTGTTTGCATGTGTCTTGTTTATATTTTTCAAATGCGTGCGTATGAGTGAGTGTGTGACTGTGTGTGTATGTGTGTGCTTGTGTGTGAGTGTGCGTGTGTGTGCATGTTTGTGTGAGTGTGTGCATTTGTGTGCGTGGGTGCAAGTGCACGTTTGTGTGTCTGCACACACACACACACGTCCTGGTTCTGCAGTGTAAGTTAGCTGCCTTTTTCAGCATCTCTTCCTCTCTTTCTCTCTCTCGCGCTCACAGTCTCCACATCTTTTCTGCTCATTCGTTCCCTCTCTCTCCCTCTCTCTCTCTCTCTGTCCCTCTCTCCCTCTCTCCCTCTCTCTCTCTGTCTCCCCCTGTTCTAACGGAGGTCACATGACTCAGTGCTGGGTGATACCGCAGGAAAGATGATCTTTGGGTTGCTACGACAACAGAGCGTGCTTAGCGGGAGGACCGTTCCAAGTGAGCGATCCCCGGTTCCGCGCAGCGGGTCCCGGCGAGGAGGCGAATCCTGCGCGACCCAGACAGGAAGCGTCCCGCGTCAGCGCCCGTCCCCCAGCTCTCCTACGCCAGCTTAGCGGAGCCGGAACAGGGGGACGATCCCGCGGCGCCGTTTTTCTCCTCTGTCCCCCTACCACCCCCCCCACCCCCCCCCCCCCCCCACTCCCCCCCCCCCCCCCCCCCCCCGAACGCGTTACCGCCGATGCTGCCGCTGTCACGTTTTCCGCTTTGGTCATGATGCTGGGAAAAGACTACATGCTGGCGATTGTTATAGTGAATTACGAGGGTAGGTACTGCGTGGGCTGTCGTTCTCTGCAGAATGCGTGTTCAGTGTTTAGGGATGCTGGGCAGAGGGGCTCTGTGCAGGATGACTGGGGGCTGTGTGGGGGGGAGGGTGCGGGGGAGAAAGTTTGTCGAGTGGAGAAGGGGAGGGACCCTGGGGCAGTATGGGGGGGCTGGAACACCTCGGTTTCCCTGTTTGGCAGCGAGGGCAGATTTACGCCCCTCTCGTCTGCCTGTGGTAGGGGGGGGGGGTGGGGGGGCATGGGGTCTGGGGGAGGACGGAGGCGCTGCCGGGGCTCAGGGTGAACGGGATGCGGGTGCCGCGTACAAAACCGCCGCTCGCCTCTGATCTGACTGCAAACAGCAGGATTTACTGCGCAGGGAGCAGGGAGGAGAGCAGGCCCTGCACTAAATCACCCCGAGCTCTGAGAGAGGAGTGTGTGTGTGTGTGTGTGTGTGTGTGTGTGTGTGCGCGCGCATGTGCACTTGTATGCTTATGTACCATGTTATGTGCATGTGTTTGCATGTACGTGTGTGCCTGTTTTCAATGGTGCATGGGAGCATTTGTGTTCATCCATTTGAATGTGTGTGTGTGTGTGTGTGTGCACACGTGTGTGTGTGCATGTGTGCACGTGCTTGTGTGCCATGTCATGTGCATGAGTATAGTATGAGTATGAGTATAGTTTGTGTGTATGTTTTCTTTTATGTATGTGTATGTATGCACATGTGTATGCTGTCTGTATTTTTAGTCCTTCCGGCTGTAGCTTAAGGCCAGAGCAGTAGGTAGTAGTATAGACTTCTGTCCTGGGCAGTGCTGTGTTACTGTGCACAGTATGGGAGAGCTGGGACAACACTGTGTTATTGTGCACAGTATGGGAGAGCTGGGCAGTGCTGTGTTACTGTGCACAGTATGGGAGAGCTGGGTCAGTGCTGTGTTATTGTGCACAGTATGGGAGAGCTGGGACAGCGCTGTGTCACTGTGCACAGTATGGAGAGCTGGGTCAGCACTGTGTTACTGTGCACAGTATGGGAGAGCTGGGTCAGTGCTGTGTTACTGTGCGCAGTGTGGGAGAGCTGGGACAGCACTGTGTTATTGTGCACATGTATCTCTCTTAGCTGCCGCTGTTGCCGGACAGCAGGGTCAGAACCTGGAAAAGGCCAGCCAGTGTGAGAACACCGTGTTTATAAAAAATATCCCTGACCCATTTCCTTCCTCTCTCTCTCTCTCTTTCTCTGTCTCTCTCCGCTTTCCCAGCATGCTCCTTTGCTCCCCCTCTGGCCCAGAATGTTTGAGTGTTGAAGGGTACGTTTGGTTGTGTGGGGGGGAGGGGGTTTCACAAAGGAACGATGCTCACTCTGCAGAATGTGTGCAGCCGAAACAGCATCACTGGGGGTAGACAGAATTGAATAAATAGTAACTAATACGGAGTTGAACTGTCCTCTGCTTTTTTTGGATTTCTGGAATGATCTCATATTAGTTTGAACTGTTTCCAGTGGGATATTGGACCATTTTTCAAGAAGTAAAGCCTCCAGTTCTTGGATAGATGAAGGAGAGCTTTACACCGCACTCTGTCACAGAACTTCCCATTAAGGTTGAGTGATGTTTAGATCTTGTGAGTGAAAGGCCATAGAAGGTGTTTGATTTCATCCTGGTTCACCATACAGCGCACCTCTTTGCATGAAATGGCTTCGTATTCCTCGGCATGTAATTCCACCATGCGCACTACTAATCAGACCCAATACCTCTCACAAAATGGCCGCCCATTTGCAATCGCCAAATGGAAAAAATATTTTCATGTAAACATTTCATTTGGCGATTACATTATTTTTTTTCTACCCCCTGGACTTCATTGTTCTTGAATTTATTTTTGCCCCACTTGTTTTGGATCTGGTAAAAGTCATAGCAAGTTTGCTTAATGTTTTTTTTTTTTTTGAAAGAAGAGGAGTTTTATAATGGAGTCATAGCGCTGAATTTATATCCCAGAGTTATGTTGGGTATGCATATCTCTTTAGTGTCGCAGAGGGGTCATGGGGGAGATACTGCATGGAAAGGCAGGCTGTGCTGTATGAATCAGTTATGGATTCATGCTTTTATGACCGTGGAGGGATAATAATGATGTTATGCTGTATATCTGTATACTGGTAACTCCCAAGTAACTGAAATGGCAGTGTGGGTGGACATGTGTGGGTATATCGGTTTGTTGCATGACTGTGTGCATGCATGTGTTTGAGTGGGCCATATAAAGGTAACTGCTCACATGATTGGATCCTTACTCCCCCCCCCCAGAGCTGTATCCCTCTCCCTGTGGTTTTATTGACCTTTCATCCTCCGCTCAGTTTATCATTTCACTCTCCCTCTGTCTTGAGGATGGTGAGAACTCAGAAAATGATATATGAGCAAACATACAGAGTTTTTACCGGCTTGTCCGGTCTCCTTCCTCATGCCTCTCCACAGTGTTGTGTCAGGGTTAAACCTTCATCCAAACATCGGCCTGCGATGTGGACTCTGCATTGGAAACATCTCAAAGCCCACAAAAGGGTGGAAAACACTCCCTGTATCAAAATATCTGCCTGATCTTTTGGGATCACATCAAAACATTCCACCTGTGCCAGCTCTGAAATTTCCTTCTGTACTGCAGAATAACTATTCAAACATCATCTGTCCTGCAATTCCTGTCCTGAAATATTAATATATGCTGCAACTTTAGGCACATACTAACCTGGGTTGGCTATGACCATGTCTGTTTCCTGCCATGGATTTCACCTTATGACCTGCAGTGATATCCTTGCTCCACCCCTTGTAGATTGTAGCTAGCGCATTATAATTGAGTTTGAAAATGTTTCCATGGGGGTCAGATAAAAAGTTTGTGTCCTTCTCTGTAATTTTTTCGTAGCTGGTGGAATATTTTTAGGTGGTATGCTTTAAGACCCCCTAAAAAAGGCACCATAGCTTTTTTCCAAGATTGAATGAAGTCCTGGGAAAGTGTTTGTTTGCCCTTAAACTAGGGAAGGTTTTGGATTTGCTTTAAAATCAGTCTGATGGTTTAATTTACTGTACTTGGAAAGCCAAGATTTGATGCATATTTGGTGCAATTATCAAACGCCTTTTTTAAATTTAATGTAATATAACATATTTAATGATGAAATAGTAATTAGTGAAACAGCTGAGTACAGCGTCCAATTGAAGCTCCTCCATTAGTGAAGGGAAGTATCAGTCAGGAATTGAACTGTTAGTGTGCCAGAGAAGACTGACAAAACTTTGCACGGCGCACAGCAGAATGGGTCACAGTGACTCCCAGGGAAGCGGGCTTTCGGTCGGCAGAATGTTCCCTGTCTCAATCGCGCCCTGCTTCATCGTCCACAGGCTCTATGACTGGCGCGTGGGCCTGCGATGCTGTAATTGCATCACATGGCTGCTGGACGGCAGAGGGAGAATAAGCCACGTTGATTCGGGGGTTAAAGGCCTCAGTCAGTAAGTTTTTATCAGAGTAGAGTGCCATTCAAAGAGTGGTGCATAGTAATTTACAACGGAGGGAATTAAAAAAAGCCCTAATTAGGAAAAACTTGGAAAATTATATCACAAATTGGAAAATTGGAGCTTCTTGGAAATTGAAGCGAAATTAAAAAATGGCGTTCAAAAATGAGCATTTAAAAATATTCAAATGTGATGGGATGACTGGAGTCTGATACTGTTCAACTGTCTCATTAGTAAGAGCTATGCAGTCAGTGCGGTCTTAACTGTCTCATTTGTGAAAATGACAGCGTAAATCATGTTCCCTAATGCAGACTGATTCATTTTTTTTTTTACATTTTAATGTAATGGCTATGGGCCAGTTTTAGGGGGAAGCATGTAAATTAATTTTTAAGAAATAATAACCGTCAGTTAAACTTCCAGGTTTATTTCGTAGAAGAGTACTAGATGTTCTTTAGCATAGCTACATTCTGTTCATATTTAGCATGTTTTGTTGTTGTGAAACAATACGTTCTTGTCCAGATGTCCCTGGCAGAAGTGCGGGGTTAAAAGGTTGAACATCTGTGCGCGGATCTTAACCGTGATGGAGACATTTAGCGGGGCGCGTGACCGTCTGGCAGGCGTTAATGGCAGATACTGGAGGCCGCTGCTCAGTGCTGCTGGAGACGGCCTGCCCTCTGCTCTCTGCAGCCTGCGGCACGGGCTCTGAGCTGTTAGTCACCAGTGTGACTCTGCTGTCTTGTGCCAGTCCCACTGCTTCTGTCACGTCCTGCGATGAATTATAACCATGAGCAGGCGGTGTGGTGCATTGGCACAGAATGATTTGCAAATATGATTCATTTATCCATAGAGATGGTGAGAGCCGAAACAGGTAATGTTTTTATCATGTACATGTGCAACACTGTTTTCGAAGGAACTGCTTCATTGTGGTGCGTTGGTGTCGTTAGGTGGTTTGTTTGTATGGTGTTGCTCGTATTTTTGAATCGGATGTTGTTATGTTACAGTGGCGTAGATTTTGATGTAATGGTAATGTAAAAAAATTGTGTGTGTGTGTGTACATGCACTTGTATGCTTATGTACCATGTTATGTGCGTGTGTTTGCATGTATGTGTGTGCCTGTTTTCAATGGTGCTTGTGAGCATTTGTGTTCATCCATTTGCATGAGTGAGTGAGTGAGTGAGTGAGTGAGTGAGTGAGTGAGTGAGTGAGTGAGTGAGTGAGTGAGTGAGTGAGTGAGTGAGTGAGTGAGTGTGAGTGTGTGAGTGTGTGAGTGTGTGAGTGTGTGTGCGCCCTCATCTGTGTGTTTTTGTGTGTGGATGCATTTGTGTATCTGAGTGTCTGTGCATGTTAGCATGTGTGAACATGTATGTACATGTGTGTGTGTGGGTGTGTCTGTATCTGTGTGTTTCCCTGCATGCTGTTTCTGCGTGTTAGTGTAATATGTGAGCAGCAGTAACAGCACAGACCTGTGTGATCAGACCATGCCCTTCCTCACACGCTCCAGAGTGACACACCACAGCCTCTCACAGAGCTTCTGACAGCAGCCTGATGCCAGCTCTCAGTGTGACACTCACCACTCAAACTCCACATGATGGATAATGCAGTCCACGCTTTGCTCTTTGCAGAACAGATTCAGCGCTAACACCACGGCGTGTTTGACTGATGATTCAGATGTGTTCTATCTCCTGTTTTTTGATCGAATGGTGTTAAATTGCTTGATTAAATACATTGCAAGTAAATTCTAGTTCTCTTTATAGTTCTGTCATGCATTTTAGGCTAAAGAAATATGTTAGCAAACTGAAATAATAATGATGAAACTCAATAATAACAGTACCAGCATCAAAAGGCATTGATACTGTTTTTATTCCTTGCCAGATATTTTGATTGGCTTTAACTTTTCATTTCATATCCAGCACTGTGCATATTTTCAGGATTTTCAAGGGGGGTTGATTTAGCTTGCCTTTCTAATTGTCTGGATTTGAAAGCAGAGACTGTGGGGAGGTCTTTGCAGGGGTGATTATGGGTAATTCCACGTGGAAGAATAATTCTGAACAGATTTTGAACAGATAACATTGAAGCGTTGCGGTCTTACCTCTGCTCTCACGTGCTTTTCCTCCCCGCCGCGTGAAGAAACACGTACGCTAGTTAATGAGGCATCCCCCTGTGTGTGCATGCGTGCGTGTGTGCGTGTGTGCGTGCGTGTGCATGCTGTGGATTGAAATTCTATGGACTATTCTATTCTGTGGGTGCTGCTTTGATTATACTTTGGAGGAAGCCTTTTTGAGAAGCCCGAGAACTTCTGAAATATCAATTCTTGGTCCAAACAATTGGACCGCTGGGTCACCAGTGGCAGTTATGAAGTTCTATGTTTGGTAGCTTATGGCAGTGTGCAGCTGACAGGCAGTAGAATTGTGGGGCGGAAAAAAGGAACAACCA
Source organism: Albula glossodonta (assembly GCA_019788955.1). NCBI lineage: Eukaryota > Metazoa > Chordata > Actinopteri > Albuliformes > Albulidae > Albula > Albula glossodonta. The sequence continues at coordinate 3,030,067 of JAFBMS010000049.1, forward strand.
GCTAGTGAGATATTGTTTGATCTTGCCTTTTTTTGACAGTCGCTGTATATGGCGAAGGTGCTGCTTTCTCTGTCTTTGAGCTGAAGCTGAATATTTCTTTTTGAATGTGCAAATGTTATTTGAAATAACTATTGCTATACTAACACATATGTGCTGTCCTTAACATAATGCATCTTGGCAATATATGGTCTTTGATGTGTTTATAAACTGTGGACATAAATAAATAATTCAAGTGTGTGTGTGTACGCAGATATCTGGAGTGACCAGTCCTTCCAGACGGATCCAGACCTGCCGCCAGGATGGAAGATGATCACAGACATGGCGGGCATATACTACTGGCACATCCCCACTGGCACCACGCAGTGGGAGCGGCCGGTGGCGCGGCCAGACGCCCACGACCCCGCGCCCGCCGCCATGCAGCACACCCGAAACCCGTCCCTGGGCTCCCTGTCCCCCTCACCCACCCCAGACCACGAGGTGAGGCCGCTGGTCCCGATGACAAGCGTGGGCCTGCAGGGGGCAATAGTGAGGTCACACACAAGGCCACTGCGAGTGGGGCAGTGACACTGCGTTGCAAATCAGTGTTGCTGAAGACTAGCTGTCTCTGTTGCTTGTGGGCATGTTCAGTGGTTTGATGTTTAGTGGTAGACATGTTATTGGGTTTTGGGAAAAAACTTTGAACATTATTTCTGTCCCTCGGTTGAACACATGGTATCATTGTTCTAACGTGGATGGAGTTGAACCATTTCCAGCTCCGATCTGAAGCGTAGGACGGTGTTGCGTTGCTGGCTGCAGCTTGCACTGCTCTGTGGCTGCATGTTGCCGACTCTTTGAAAGTGAACGAATTCTGATCTCTTTTTAGCTTGACAAGCTTGTCTGTTGTGTTGAGGTCTTTCATAGTGCCTGTATGGTTTAAAATTTGTGCTTGAATAAGGCCATAAACATTTAATGGCGGTGTGGGCTGTTAGCTGTAGAAGCAGAGATAATGAGCTGTGTGGGTTTTCAGCTTTAAAAGTGCAGCCCTGTCATAGTTCTGCAGGCCACGATCCAGCAAAAAATTTGGTAATCAAATATCATTGGATATTAGATTTGTACTAGTAAACTCAATTGTATATTACTTATAAAATCAAAAATTACGAAAACTTTAATGGATTCTTTGAAAATTTGCTTTGCGGTCCTTTTCACTACGTGTCGGCCATCTTTGAGTCCTCTCAGTTAGCCAGCCGCATATGTAGTGCAGTGGAGTAATTGCTAAAAACAATTAGCCAATGCCAGTATCATGATGTTGTTTGTGGCTCAATATATAAATGTGTTTCTAAAATATTTGCCTATAGTTCACATTTCTAAGGTAAGTATCGGGGAGGAGCACAGTGGCTTGAACTAATTTACACTTTGTGTAAATTAATCAAAACAGAATTTTTCGTTACAATTTCCAAAGTTGATGAGGACGCTATTAGAGCAGGAGAATGGATGAAAGAGACCAGCTTTGATATGATTGGTCCCATGTCACATGACCTCACAGTGCTACAGCCAATCACAGCCCTTTCTGATTTCCAAATCATGTCACCTCTTCGCCTGGCCTCCTCTGTTCCTCTGCGCCGCTCAGAGAACACGGCGATCGAAGTCCGCTCTGACCTCCGTCCCAGAGAGCTGTAAATAATTTAGCGAGACACGGAATACCCACTTAGGGCGGAATGACACCCGATACACGATTCTCTTTTGTGTACATTGACTTTGGCGGGGTACGATCAACCATACTTAGCATACTGAAGGCCTAATGCAGTTTAAAGAAAGGAGACTTTACGTTACAACGTGAATCTCTGAGTATTTTATGAGATTGGAGTCAAGCAAATGCGTGAAACATGGTATTTTTATTCTGGAATAGCATATAGCAATATTGAATGAATTGTATTTGCCCTTATAGAGACTAAGTTTATGTTCATGCTGTAAGGTCCTTTCCTCTGTCTCCTGGCTCTTGGGTTAGAGCCTTGTTGTTTGGGGGAATTGAAGGGTGTTTTGGGGGGGTGATTTAGCTGTAGCACCTACGCCCCCCCCCCTTAGGATGTACTGTCTCTTTATCTCAGTGTTTGTTTCTTACCCCCCCCCACCATCCCACACACCCATCTGTGGTCCCCACCAGGCCGGCTCTGCGGATGTGTTTTTCGGGGCGTCCCAGCACCCAGGCACCACCTCCTCGGACAGCTCGGTGGAGCCTCCGCCCTCCATGCCCTCCTGCGGGTTCGTCAACAGCTGCTACTCTGTAAGTCCGGACCCGCAACCGCCGCTACCGCTACACCAAAACGTCTGTCGTTTTTCTGTCACCGTCCCCGCCATGGCAGCGGCAACGCACCAGGCCCCTGTTCACCTCCAGACTCCTCTGAAAGCTGCTTTGTTCCCAGAGGTCTCAGAATAAACAGAGTTTTAGAGTTATGCACCTAGCATGAAAACACCATCAAATTCAATTCAACTTGAGGACTCTGGCTGTAAATTTAGGCATTTCATTTCAGACTGTAAACAACGTGAAACGATTTGAAGTAAAACTGTACCCTCTAATCTAATAAAGGCCGGCTCTGGCAGTGGGGATTTCTCACGCAGTAAGTGCACGGCTCGGATTTGTGTTGGTTTGATCAGGCCGTTTTAACAATATGTACACTTCGTACTGCTGTCTTGGATGCGTTCCCTCTTGGATATTTTGGATATATTTTTCGCTCTTTCATGAAGACATAATCACCGGTTTTGTTGCCTAGACAGGATACTCAAAGCCAGCCCAAAAAAAGAAAGAAGGAACAGACAAACATGTCTGCTTATTATGGTGGTTCTCTGTTGGGTCAGTAAGTGAGAGTTTGAAGCTTCCAGTACATTCCTCTCAGTGCCATATGCAGACCAACTCCTACCTCAGACACCGAAGGCCACCCAGTGCCATTCTCCAAGAAAATGTCGGTGCTTTGCTTTACGTTAACTGTATCCATACGCCGATATCGCTTTAGGGCATGAAATTATTTCCATGTCATACTCAGGGAAAGGAAATTAGAAAAAGCTTATTTTGGAATAAACCTCAGCTGAAAGGTATATAAGATAAACCAGGAAAAACCAATCCTGAAAAGAGCCCTTACAAGTCTTTAGTTGGTACAAGACCGGCGTTAGAAGTGTTAATAGCATGACTCAGCTATTTATGCCCTTGGTCCCTTCAGAAAACCGAGTGTGCAGAGTTGGCTCGGCGCTGTGTCTCACAGTAGACAGAGACGCAGTCTCACAGTCAGTGTTGGAATTTCATTCGCAATTCTTGACTAAGTGGCATTTCTCGCACACATTAGTATGTGACCTTGAGCTGCCTTTTACATCGCCAGCTCTGTGAGGGAGATTCTTCTCTTGTGCTTAAGACCAGTGAGGTGACATTGAGGATATGTAGTTTTTTGTCTGAGAGCGATTTCAGGGTTTCTCCTGCTGTAATCGCTCTGACAGATTAACCTGTGCAATTACACAATCCGTTCATCACTCCAGCCTCCCGTAATACCTCTCTCCTTTACTCACACAGTAGGGCACGTTTCTTTTGCTTAAACCTTCTGACCCCTTATGAATCTGCTCTTGACTTTATCGAGCCTTCACAGTTTCATGTGGTCTGTCTTTTTGACGTCTGTGACCCCTGAGAGAGCGTTAAGCTGCGACCTGAATGGCTCGCCGTCTGACAGCTGGTAGTGCGGAGAGAAGTACAAACATGGAGGGTCACCGGTCAGTCTCTCTCTGCATCCATTATCCAGATAACAAAAAAGGGAGTTAATAGATTCAGACTGAGGTCGAGGTCTTTGCGTGACGGGTGGTTAATTCGTCAGCGAACGGATGGCAGGAGCTGAGGTTGGTTGTTGCCTTTGAAGTTTCGAATGTCCTCACTAATGTGCTGGTTACCCACAGCAGCGGGCAGCAGTGGCGGAATGGTAGGTTAGAATCAATGTTGCCCTGTACCAGGGAGTCCATCTGTCCCATAATGATGATGTCACGTCCTGTGTGAGTCATACTTCATGCTGTGCTGTGTTTGGTCACATGATGCTGTGACAGCCTTCTGTCTTGCATACTGAGGTCTCCTCCTCTTCGCAGCCCCGCCCATCGACACTACAGGCCGAGCTGGGGAGCCGAGAGTTTCTGCAGGATGATGATGAGAAGGTAAGCTCCACCCCCCGTCCCCAAACCCCCATAGGCTCCGCCCTCCCTGTTCCCAGACCTCCCAGGATCCTCTGCAGCTCTGGTTTCATATTGGCTAAGGAAAGACTGGGTGTGGCCAGGCCTTAACCATACCACAGCGTGATACAGACTGCATTTTAAAATAAGTATTCATTTAACTTTTCTGGAACCATTTCCCTTCACCTTTTACGCCCCCCCCCCACCTTCCCTTGCCATCTCCCCTTACTATTTATCTTCCCTAAATGTTGAACACTGTTTTGTCTTAAATGTGTATTTGACTTCATTTTTTTGTTTTAAACCTTGTACACCGAAATGATCCCCCTACCCCAAAAAAGTATCCAGAGAGAAGACCACCTCTGTGTCCCCACTAATCCTGACAGTAGCCGCTGGTGAGCAAGAAACGGGAGGAACAAACTTCACCTTAAAACCTGTCATTACTTTCAGCCTGTTCCCAATTATCCTCCTTGATTAATGATAAAACAAACTATTCACAGAGTAATCAACACTAGCTGATGTAAATAGAGTACACGGTTACCAGTTTCATTTCATAATAGCATTGCTGTTCTTCACAAACTAGAGTTATGTTTTAAACTGTCAACAACTGTAAAACATAAATTAGCCTACAATAATATGTAAGTATAAGAAATACTGCACGTGTCAGTAAAGAAAAATATTGTTACTATTACAAAATTAGACGAGAAACCATTTACTCTGTTTACATCAGCTGGTGTTGATTCTGAACATAGTCACATACTTTGTGACTAAACTGACTTATTGTTAATTAAGGGCGCTAAATTGGGAACAGGTTGAAAGTAATGAACTGTTAAGTAAAGTAAAGTTTCGTAAAGTAAAGTTTGTTTCTCCCCTGTTTTGAGCTCACCGACCGCCGCTGAATCCTGATCATCAGAACCCAGAACGGGGTGCCCGCTAACAGCATTGTCTCTGTCTTTCTCTCCCTCTCCTCTCTCCTCTCCTCTCCTCTCCTCTCTCTCCCTCCTGAATGTGTTCCCTTCCTTCACCCGTGTGAATAACTGTGTGTAGAAACAGCCGTGGAGTGATTTTGCTCAGCTGAGTGGGGGGAAAATTGATAGTGAGATTTGGAAGGCAAGTATAAGCACACACGTATGCTGTGTCTAGCATCTTTACTCCGTATTGGCCGTGCACAGCTGACTGCCTAAGGCGCAAGCATGTGATGCTGCTTCCTCATCAGACCCCAAGCTCACCTCCGCTCACCTTCCACTTTTATTCACATTCCTTCATCTCTCTCACGCCTTTCAAAATGGCTGACAATGGAGCACTCAACAGGCTTTTTTTACGTTTTATTTTTCTTTGTCTGCTCAGTAATATTTTCCTCTGTGTAGTAAATACTCATGATGTATTTTGAATATTTTTGTTGTTTTTTTTTTCGTTAACCTGAGTCCTCACTTTGTAGCTCCGGTAGATTCTGGTTACCTTTTTACTGGCATGTTGTTATATTTCTGTGTAACGTGCTTCACCGAGTCAGGCCTTTGGCTCCTTGGCCATGCATGTGGGTGTGCTGGAGGGATGGAGTCGGAGGTGGAGAGAGCCGTGTGTGTGTGTGTGCGTGTGTAAGACTGCGACTACATGAGTCTGTGGGTGTGTGAGTGTGTGTGCGTTCATGCATGTGAGTGTGTGATTCTCTGTGTATGTTTTTGCGCGAGTGTGTGTGTGCCTGTGTGTATGTGTCTGAGTGTGTGTGTGTGTTTGCGTGTGTGAGGTTGTGCATGTGTATATGCGTGTTTGTATGTGTCTGTGTATATCTGGGTGTGTGTGTATGCGTGTGCCTGTGTGCATACATGTTGGTGTGTGTGTGTCTGTAGGTGTGTGTGTGGTTTTGTATGTACGTGGGTGTGTACTGTAGTATAGTACAGATCTGCTGAAGCTCCTCCTCTCTCTGCAGGACCTGCAGGCAGCTACAGTTAACCCCGATCCCAGCCTGAAAGAGTTTGAAGGAGCCACCCTGCGCTACGCCTCTCTGAAGTTACGGTAAGCCTGGGCCAATGCAGTCAGAACTCTGCCCTCAGTCATCACTGCTTCTCTTTACTCCACTGCAGTCAGAACGCTGCCCTCACTCATCTCTGCTTCTCCCTGCGCCACTGCAGTCGGAACACTGCCCTCAGTCATCACTGCTTCCTTCTGTCCCACTGCAGTCAGAACTCTGCCCTCAGTCATCACTGCTTCCTTCTGTCCCACTGCAGTCAGAACTCTGCCCTCAGTCATCACTGCTTCTCCCTGCGCCACTGCAGTCAGAACTCTGCCCTCAGTCATCACTGTTTCTCTTTACTCCACTGCAGTCAGAACTCTGCCCTCAGTCATAACTGATTCTCTCTGCTCCACTGCAGTCAGAACTCTGCCCTCAGTCATCACTGCTTCTCTTTACTCCACTGCAGTCAGAACTCTGCCCTCAGTCATAACTGATTCTCTCTGCTCCACTGCAGTCAGAACTCTGTCCTCAGTCATCACTGCTTCTCTTTACTCCACTGCAGTCAGAACACTGCCCTTAAAACATGAATGCTTCTCTCTGCACAATACTCCTGGCTTCCTCCCATCCTGTAGTCCAGCTCCAAGTCTCTTGCACAATCAGAGCATTGTAACCCCACCATCATCTCAGTTTGCAGTTTGCATGAATTAGTGCTTGCTCTTTGTCACTGAAACAGTGTACTTCTGAAACTTTGTCTCTTATTAATCATAGTCATGCAAGGGATTTTCACTGTACATAAATGATGTGGCTTTGAGTGGAGAGGCGTGTATCAAACCGTGATAAACTCAAAGCAGCAGAAACATTCTACTCGCAAGGTTTGGAATTCCTTCCACGGTTTAAGAATTCTCCCCTTGGTCTCACAGGGTAAACAGACGGCCGTCAACCTTCAAAGCGATTGATTGAGAGAAACGTCACGCTTCTCCTTGTTTAGTGAAGTCGATTTGGTTTTAAACCTGAGAGTAAAAGTCTGACTGACTGCAAAGGAAAACCTCTCCCTCTAGCTCTTGATTGTTGACCTACTAAAGGGAATGAATTCTTGGCAGTGATGGACAGAATGATTTGGGCCCTTCTGTCCAAGTCAGAGATTTCTGGGTTCGGCTTCCTCAGTGAAGGGCTGTTTATAATGCCAGTCTAGGTGAGGTTTGGCAGTCTGTGTGTGGGTGGGTCGTGAGTCAGGACTGCAGATAAGGTGTGAGAGGGTTTTAAGTGTGCATAGAAGGGCCTGGTTTTATTCTGACGCCTCCTCTGTTGCAGGAATCCAACCCGGTCAGAAGAGGAGGACGCAAGCAGCATTAACAGTGACCCGGAAGCTAAGGTGAGACCAAGCACCTGTCTCTCAACCATTCTGGCCACACCCCCCACCCTCTTTATCCAATCAGCCTGATCAAGACATACTTATCCTGTGAAAATGACCCCAGTTCTTCCCAGACACTGCAAGCAGTGCTTGAGTCAGTATTGGCATCATTGTGTGTCCAAGGTACTGTTTTAGCATCCCCTTCTCTTAGTACTTGTTTGTTGTTGTTTTTATTTTTCATCCTGTGTATGGCTTGCCTTGTTCCTGTGGTTTCTAGAAAAAGTCAGTTTGGCAGTGCTGGAAAAGAGTAGCTCTGCTGCCATCTTGTGGTCAGTTTGAGAAATGCAGCCAGACAGCTCCTCACGTTTGTGGAGTAGATGTTTCTTTTATTGCGATCTCAATCCCTGTTTTTCTGGATCGATATTGACACTTGTATGAGCGTTTTCCACGCTCTTCAACAGAGAATAGAAGCAAAAGTTCTGCTGGGACTATGGTTGATGTGTATCTGAGAATTATGGATGGTGTGGTCATTTATTAGTCAATGAACAGCATCGCACTGCAGGATAAATCGGTGTCAAAATCTGTGATCATCTTTGAGAATAGAAATGCAAATGGGTTTTTGGCAAAGCTATCACTGTGCAGCAAACTCATTTTGCCAATTCATTGAAAGATAGCATATTTAATCGGTATACTTTCCTTAGATGCAGAAGGATGTAGTGCTAGTCAATTCTGTGCTACTACTGACACAGAGGCAGCAGCCATGGTGAATATACAGGTGGCTTTTAAGGGGAACAGTGGAAGACACTGTGATTGGCTCATTGAGTGTTCACGCCCCCACCTACAGGTATTAAATCCAGGAAACCTAGACTCTCTTACAACTGCACCAATATATTCCTTGGAAAACTAGCTTCGGACACAACCTAAATACGTTTTTGCTGCACTCAATGCACTAAGATTTTTAAAATCCAAGTTAGAAAATTCAATATCCTAGTGCTGCCACCATCTGGTAGTACACTGCAAGTGCATTTCTAACATGAATTTAAGCAGCCAGGCATCTAAAGAGGCCGAGGCAGGACGGGCATAGAGGAGCCACTGTTTAGAAAATGGGTCAAATATTAACAGAAGCATAAATCAAGGATTTGGCGACACATGATGTGTCCTCACAGCAGAACTAATCATTTGAAATGTTAGCATTTGCGGTACTAAAATGTTATTGTGTATGTTCATTGAAAGGTAGAATGTAGCATGTTGTTGGTTATCTGTTTTGAATACCTCAGTGTCGTGCTGTTTCATGTATACCGGTGTGCTGGTAAGCTAGTGAAGAGCTTCTGTAATCTTTTGGAAATAACAGCAGATCAAAGAGGCAACATAAAGCTGCTCTTTGTGTTTTAAATATTTCAGTACCTACTCCCACTCGTATGACTCATTCCTACGGGCCATCTGTACTTCATGCAAAGAGATGCTCGCTGAAATATTGAACAGATTCTGATAGAGGTGGTGCTTAAATGGCTGAGCCCACTCCCTCCCACTTGCTCACAGTGCTCCCTCTAGTGGGCGGGAGTCATAACTGCAACAAATGCAGTTAAAGTTCAGTTGATTTCGCTGGAGCAACTTAACAGTGACAGTCTCCAAGTATCCCCTATTTTATAACTGAAAAATGCTTCATGTCCAAAAATTGTCATGTTCAAGCTTGATAAATAGATTTTTTTTTTATTCATAGTCTGAATTCTCAGACTTATGGATTATGGGAATGATTGTTTCTGTGACTAAAGCCAAAGACAAACCATGCAACATGGTGCATTCACTGTACCGAATCTTTGTCACTGTCCAGGAACAGATTGTCAGTATGGCAGTTGAAGCACGGTTTATTGTAAGAAGTTGACATTTTATTGATGTAGTCTTGTTAATTTTTCATTTCCAATGAAGGAAAGAGTTGTCAGTAGTTTTGACAGCATTTTCACTGTCTGGAACATATTCTTATTAAATCATTAGTCAATGCCTTGTTGAATGAATTCCAGTTGGAAATCGTTTCTCATAAAGCCTTTCATAATTGAGGGACACCTGTATGAAGTAAAATATAGAAATTCCTCCGTTTCATGTTACGTAGTCCTCTCAAATCTTTTATCCAGGGTTACACAACGGTTTTATTAGCTTTAGTAGTAGCTTTATTAAAATTAATGAGTATGTTCAGATATGTGTATGTAAATATAATGTACATGTCTAACGTGATTGATGAACAGAAGGGCGGTTCTGCTCGTTTGTGCATTTGCATCAATGATGTAGAAACAGGGCAGGGAAAGGGGAGTCGGCAGGTTTACTGAGACGTTTGTGAGTCTGACGCAGTCCAGTGACCCAGCTCTACAGCGGCGCTGACCCACATTAGCAGAGCGGTCCTGTATCCTGTCACCACGCCGTCTCCTGCAGTCACAGTTACGCTGCGATATGTGCCAGAATGTTCCGCAGAGTGCCCCGCTCTGAGCGTCTGAGTGACTGAGATTTATGTGCCCGGCTCTTCAGACAGCTCTATGCATGCTGATGAGCCAGCCCTGCGCTACGACAACTGCGGGTCAAGAGGGTGTGGGGCAAGACATGGAGGGGTGTGTGTGTGTGTGTGTGTGTGTTTGTGTGTATGTACACGTATGTGTGAGAGTGCAGGCATGCATGCCTGTGTATTGGTGTGAGAGAGGATTTGTGAGAATGTGTGAGAGTGTGTGTATGAGAGGGAGAACATTATGTGGTGCGTGTGGTGTGTTGTGTGTGAGAGTTTGTAGGTGTTTTTGTGTGAGTGTGTGTGTGTGTGTGGGTTTGGTAAGGATTACAGGTTCTCCACAGCCAGCCGTCATAAATAACTCGGGCCTCGCTCCAGCAGCAGGGAAGGTCGGACCCTGTGAGAGGCCTGGATTTGCCAGTCTGTCCCTGACAGAGCCCAATGAGAGAGCAGTCGTGACGGTGAAGAATACTAAATCCAGCCAGATGATCACCTGATCAAATCATAATTTACTGATCACACGTAGATCTTAACACTTCAAGAAATTCATCAAGGCATTTTCAGTGACACAGCATTAAAATGCCTATGTTATGGCGTGTTAAAGTAATATTGTCCATTGTGCGATGTAGAGCTGCAATGATTAGTCGATTAATCGATCAATCAGTTAATCAAGAAAGTAATTGGCAGATTAATCGATAATGAAAATAGTTGTTAGTTGCATCCCTAGTGCTTTCTTATGCTATGTATGCATGCTAATTATATATTGCTAATAATTGGTTGTATCGTGGAGCTCCGCACACATTCAGTGGCCACTTCGCACCAAATAAACCACAGAGCCGGTGTCACCTTGGGAGATAATTCTGATTTATAAAATTCGCGTTGAGTGTTTTATAGCCGTAATTTCATCCCCAGTGCATCCTTGCCGAAAGATGTGTTCGGAAATGCTAACGCTGAAGGGGCGAGGCTCTTAGCGTGACCTCTGGAACCAGGCAGACCTGACCTGCATAAAGATGGATCGTCAACCGTAAATGTGACCCGCCAAAAGTGCACTGCGTTCATCCACAGGACGACATTCACAGCCCATCCTTAACAGTGTAAACGTCGTCGACGGATTAATTCCTTTATCTTGCAGGCAGGAACATAATACAATTCTTCCTGAATGCTCCATTGCAAGAAAATGACGGAAACAATGCATTATGGGACAAAGTTATTCCATTACATTTGTAAAAACTGAACATAGCATTGATTTTTAATAGATTCGAAACTCGGAACTATAGACTGTGGCCCATCTAGGACCTATCCTTCAATAAATCTTCAGATCCTCTCTGTTGCGTTAATGCAGCCAGAAAATGGCTGCCAGTGTAGTTAGTGAAGTAAATTGCAGAAGTCAAGGGGCGGGGCAGAAAGATTTCCTATTCGCCAATAAACTGCGACAGTGGGTGGAGTTACAGGTTTTATTTCAACTCTTGCTTGAAATCGGTATCCGTATACCATGGCCTCAAAAATAAATATTTAGTCGACGAAAAGTGTATGTGTTGATAAGCATGGAGACTGGCTGAGAATAGTTCCGTCTTCCAGCACAGTAAACCGCAGAGGTCCGGAGCAGACAGCAGCTCTGTGAGCCAGCCATGCCGCAGGACCCAGGTCTCCAAGCACATTCTGTGAAAGAACACTGTGACACCTCTGTCCATTCATATTTAATGGGCTGTCAGAAGGGAAAGTCTTTATATACGAGAGCTCTTTGCCGTGCCAAGGCCTGCTGTTCCTTTCATTTACGCTTTGTAGGGAGCACCAACGCAACATGAGCTTTCTCTGTGAACAGGCAGTGTTTTCTTTCCTTAGGATTTCTATTTTTTGGTCATTAGATGTGTTACCGAAGGCAATTTATAGGGGAACTATCACTGTTGTCCCAATATACACCCACATAATATGGTGCTATCTGTATGTTCTTTACTAGATGCTGTCTCTCTGTACTTTCTATGTCAGAACTAAGCCAAGACTCCTGTGTTTTGTCAGAAACTACATCAATGGCAAAAACTGGTGATGTAGTCATATTTGCTTCTGTTTTTGCTTGTGTCAGAGTTTGGATTTGTGCTTGTGTTGTTGTGGAACTTTAGAGTTAAGGTTTCTTCATTATTTCTTCAGATGTAAAAGTATATTTGTAATATGTATAATGGTTGCAGGGAGATTCTGTTTAGAAGTTGTATGGTGTAATGCGTTACCCTCTTCTGGGCTGACCACCAGGTGCAGTATGACATCACAGTTTAATACAGAGTGCAGTATGACATCACATTACAGTCCAAGCAGAGTGCAGCATGACATCACAGCACAGTACTAAGTGCATTATGACATCATAATACAGGATAAACAAGAAGTGAAATCTGAATGTAGGAGCCTATGGTACTCATCTTCACGGTGTATATTAGAAACCAAAGCCTCAATAGACTCCACCTTGGAAAAACTACAAACCCTGGAAATTGTTTTTTTTTTTTTTTTTCAACCCAAGTATTTATAAACCTGCCTTGGGAGTATCATTGACTTTTGCATTTGGTATATCCAATTAAACAATTGGGATCTTTTGTTCATTTATTCATGTATTATTTCCAACTAATGTAAATTAATTGAAGTAATGTAAATTGTGGGCATGGACTATGTTGTTCCTATACTAATATGTGTAATATGTAGCACTTTATCCCAGTAGGAATTTTATGCACAGCAAATGTAAAAAAAAAAAAAATGTGGCCCAAATGTGCCTATAAAGAAAGTCCTATAAAATTGTTAAATTATAGTTACCACATGACCGATAAAAATGAAAACATCAGAAATGGTCAAGCATTTTAGGAGGGATCGACAACTGTGGTAAGACGTTTTATGTGTCCTTCGTCCCTCAGCGCAATAGAATCGATGCAGATTTCCAGCCCCTGTGTCTTATCACATTCGTTCACAGCTGATGCCTCTAAATGTCAGGCCACCTTTGGGAAAGAAATTCCACCACCGCAGAGTGTTTTGTTGTGCGCTGCCCAGCCCGGTACGGCCATAAAAGAGAGATTTACGCCTGGCTGAGACGCAGGCAGACTTTGCTCTCTCATACCGAACAAACAGCAGTTACACTGTGTGCACACGCGAGTGTGCATGTGAGAGCACGTACATGCATGTTTGTGGTGTGTGTTAAAATATTTAAGCATATATATGTATACATATGCATATATATATAACCATATATTTAAAAAGCATACATATGTGAAATTTAACAAAACGTTTTTAGAATCCACATATATCATTTGTACATACATTTTCCCATAGGAATGACGTTTCATGTATGGGAAAAAATACTTTTCAGTATTTTGATAGACTGGTGAATTGTGGCGAATTCACTTTTCAGCAATCAATGCAGTCAATCTGATTATGATGTCATAATGAGGGTGTGGCACAGTGGGAGGATATGATGTCATTTTAGTGGCTGGCTGGGTTGGCTTTTGTGATTGGGTTGCAATTTTGGCGAGTGTTGGAGGTGTGATGAATCTGATGGGAGGGTTGGCAAAATGTTAGCTTCGAACAGCAGTGTATGTATGTGAGTAAGACCAAATTTTTTTCACAGGAATATGGAAAATACAGTTATTTTTTAAACTTTCTTGACTAGTAGTCAAAGCAGAATTGAGTCCCAGCTTCAGCCTTTTCGCCTTTATTGACAGCAATTTTCTGAGGCAGCTATTCTAAGAAACACACAATTAGCACAAGCTAACAGTACCAGACAACGAATAGGTCTTTTTATTCAATACCTACTAGTTCTTACTAAATTGCATGCTCAAAGTGAAATTTGACCATACCCGTCTCGCCCTTGATGAATGGCGCAAGTCGTCACATCATTGTGATCTGCAGGCCTAGGTGCCCTTTAAATTATGTCGGGTTTGGGCTTCGTTATCTGTGGAATGACAGGTCAGCGTTTACATGGTGGACAGCTAGAATGTCAGTCTCCTGGAGCAATTTTTTACCAGGGATTACACACTGAACAGCGTTCCACAGCCTGAGAACCTCAATTAATGTAACACTGAGCTATGGGTTAGGGTTCTGTTCTCATTATTCTTTTGACACAGTTTACATGAGTATTTCTGAGTAAACTAATATTGTAGGCGCAATAGTTATGATAGTTTGCTGAAATGCTGCCCCCTGGTGGTAGCATATTTGGGTTATAATTGGGTGTAATGAGCCGTGATGGCCGATGCTCTCATTGCCAGTGACACATACTGCAGGGACAGGGAAGAGCAAGAGAAACACACTGTTCCTGATTGATCTGCTGCAGACTGGTTAATGCTACAGTCTCTGCTGTATTCACATTGAGTGGCCTGGAGTTTGACCCAGTCTGTTGACCTGAAACCAGCACCAGCCACCATCTCACCTGCTTTCTCTATCTCTCTCTATGTGTCAGTGTTTTGCTGTGCGTTCCCTTGGATGGGTGGAGATGGCAGAGGAAGACCTGGCTCCGGGAAAGAGCAGCGTCGCCGTCAACAACTGCATCCGCCAGCTCTCCTACTGCAAGAACGACATCCGGGACAGTGTGGGGATCTGGGGAGAGGTGAGGGGGCGGGGTTTGGACAGTGTGGGGATGGGCGGAGAGGTGAGGGGGCGGGGTTTGGGACATAGTGTGGATAGTGATAGGATAGTGTGGGTAGAGGCAAAGAAAGGCGGAGGGTCCACCAGAGGGCACTGTTGAGTTTGGAGAATGACCAGGGCTCTTGAATTATCGCCATGGCGATCCCCACCTGACTCTCCCCCTTGCCAGACTGAAGCACAGCACCACTAATGGAAAAATAAGCACCGGCCCAAACAGCATGTAGGACTTCATACAGACATACCCTGCTCCCCATGTGATGAGAGAGAAAGGAAATGGAGCGAATGAGTGGGGGAGCAAGCAAAGGAAGAAAGGTCACTAGAAAGTGAGGCAGGAGACTATGGGGACATTAATAGGTTCTTGTATTGAGCAGTAAAGAAGCTAACATAAGAATAAACTTTACGAAAGCTTAAGTTGACGTTACAGTCAGGTAAAATCGGGCAGATAAACACACCTGAAACCGGTCTCTCCACATTCGTCGAACAGGAGCCCCCCCTCCCCAATACAACTCCATGCATCTCCATTTCCGAAATGGCCCAGAAACTGCTGCTAATTAATTGTTAATGAATGAGATATTACATATTAATAAGCACTCATACAAATGCATGCATATCATAATAACTGTTCATGAATGTTATAAATGTTACAGCATAAGCAACACTGTCTGAAGTATCTAAAGACCTTTCATCAGTTTGTAATATAAAATATATATAAATATTTTTAATGTAATGTAAGGGTGTGTATACACTTCCAATGATGTGCAGGCTCAGTAAATTATAAAAAAAAATGAACTGAAACACCCAGAAAATCCAGAGCAAATTGGGGAAATACTGAAAGATACTATGGTATTCTCAGTGATTCTTGCTCATTAAAATAAATAAACCCCTATAAATTAATTGTAGAAGAGATTTCTTGCCTGGAATGTTCACCAGCTACAGTAGAATCCACAAAATGAGTGGCAAAGAAGGCCCTCCTGGATAGTCATTGGATTGCTGAGGTCACATGACCACACTGCTTTGGGAGCACAGAAAGCGGGATGTGAAGGGTTTCATCGGAGACAGAATTAATTGCAAACTTAAGAGTAAGCTTGCTTAGTAACCCATCCATGACAGGAACTGAGAGGAGAAGGATCCTCTCATTCTCTCCTTATTACCTTCATTGCCCGTTTTTACAGTGATGTATTGAATGAGGTTTCATGAACCATGTGAGGGCTGGAGCTACACCCAGCTGTCAATCATTTACAGTCAATGTGGTAATTGGTCCAAATCATTGATACTTCGTGGTAGCTCCTCCCATTTTTAGTTCTTTGAGACTTCACTCCACCATCAGGACCTTTTTAGTTTTTTCTGCTTCAGTTCATCTTTCTTCATTTTATGTAAAGATGAGAAATTGTGAAATATTGGGTTATTGAGCCAGCGGTTCAGGTATAGATGCAAAGGCCTAAGTTAAAGGACGTGGATCTGGTTCTGGAGGATAATCAGGTCTCGTCTGCTCCACAGGGTAAGGACATGTACCTAGTTCTGGAGAATAACCTGCTGAATCTGGTGGACCCCCTGGACCGGAGCGTGCTCCACACCCAGCCAATCGTCAGTATCCGCGTCTGGGGCGTCGGCCGTGACAACGGCAGGTATGTCAGTCAGTATCCGTGAAACGCTGTGAAAGCACAATCAGTGATACAGCACATTGTATCATATACTGTGTGTGAAATGGAGGCATATTTGTGAAGCGTGTCTTTTCCACACATTGCAGAACTAGGTATAGTGTAAGTGCCAAACATGAGTCCAAACTTTTGTTCAGTTTGAGTGTTGGTTTAGACTTTTAGTCATGCAGTCAGCCAGCCAGCTAGTCCATCAGGTATCCCGATTTAAAATGGAGATCCACTTTGCATCGCATAACAAAACATGAAAAGCTGCTTCTCTGGTGCTTCTGATCTGGTCAGTGTGGAGAAGAAGCATGGCGCAGACTTTGGTGAAAAGTGCAGGAACACACATGATGCATTTTGCACCTATGCAGTAATTAAGATGATTGTTTATGTATTTAATTTATTTCATGGGGAAAATAACTAATTTGTAACATAAACAGAGGAGTTAGCTAAAGCTAATTTCCATCAGTATCCTCTAAGCAGGACACAACATAATACAATAATCATATTGATTCTTTACACAGTTAATATTACAGTGCCCATGGTAACATTAGGTACCCGTATTACATGTAAAAGAAAAATAGTGTGAAGTAATGATGGTGAGGTAATAGCTCACTGTATTATGGTGGTGTGAATTTGCCATAGCTTTTGGCTTTTATCCGAACATTGCTGTCCGGAGTGAGCTGAATATTCTTCTCTCTGAGAGGCAGAACAGGGCGAGGTAGAA
The DNA here is from genome assembly GCA_019788955.1 of Albula glossodonta. Classification (NCBI taxonomy): domain Eukaryota; kingdom Metazoa; phylum Chordata; class Actinopteri; order Albuliformes; family Albulidae; genus Albula; species Albula glossodonta. Next base: position 3,047,005 of record JAFBMS010000049.1, read on the forward strand.
CCCGTTTCTCAAATTTCAGTGATCCCTGTGGAACCGCTGCTCTGCTGCTCCTGCTGTCTGTCGTTCATTTGTGCGATGCGTTTATTCTTTTTGTATCTGAGTGCGGTAAAAGGGTTACGCGGAGGGGCTTGAAAGAGGCGTGGAGCGTGGGCCCCGGGCCCCTCCGAGCGAAAGGCCCATCAGAAAGGGTCCTCTCTGGCTCCCGCTCTGCTGGAAGGCTCAGCGGTGTCTGTGGAACAGGGCTAGCATGTAGCATGGAGGTGCCACAGGCCTCCATGTACAGTTAGCATTTAGCAAACGGCCCCTTGAGGCTTTTTCTGCTTCAGAGAAAGCTGGTCTAATTACGGTCTGACAGAGGTCTTTCTCTCATGCGGCACGGATCTGTCTGTCAGAGGTTGTATTAACACGATGGTAACTAGGCTTTTTTTCCTCTCGAATCGGAGCAAAACAAACATACAACACAATTTTTTCCTCTCTTATAACTACCCTTGCACCCAGAAAAGTAGACTGCGTTACTGTACAGTACTGGCGTACAGGCGCATATACGGTTATGTTTAAAAAGAAATTGTTGTATGCAGGATTTGTGCCATGCAGTGAAGGTTGTATTCCATGTCTTGTTTCGCTTTCTGTCGACCGTACATGTTTATCAATAATTAAGCACATTCTCAGCATGACCCACAAGCTGTGCTCCTTTTGAACACATTTATGATTTTTGAAAAAAAAAAATGCAGCTGTTGTTTCCTCTGGTCAGCAAGAATAATTGTTGATGATGATGATGTCATACTTGTTTTGTCTAAGAAAGGAGCCCTCCCACTGATAGTGTATAGTCTATCAGTGCCATAGTAGTGTAGTATAATGGTTAGAGAGCTGGGCTTTTAACCCCAAGGTTACAGGTTCAATCCTCAGGTAAGGCACAGCTGCACTTTTGAGCAAGGTACTATTAACCCTTGAATTGCTGCAGTAAAATTTCTGGGTAACTGTAATGAATTTCACAACATGACAACACACCCATCTTGCCCCCACCCCATTGGTCTGTTACTGAGGCGGTCTCACCTGGTCATCTACTGTAGAGCTTATGCTCTCTGCTCTACATCACATTCACATCTGCCCTCCAGAATCAGTCCACCGTTCCAGTCGTTTCATATGGGCTCCGCAATGTTAATCACTGTGGTAATGGCTTCATCCGAGCCCTTAGCTGGCAGTTTAAGCCACTGGCCCATGAAGAATTTCCTCTCGAACAGGAAGGAGGAAGTCATTCAGGATACATACATAACACATTTACTTTTTCCTGTTGGCGGGATCAAAAGGGTGGAGCCTTCGGGTTGAAGTTATGAGCCAAGATATCGCAATGCAGTTTTAATTCATAACTCGCTATAAACGTCCTTCCAATTATTTTTGAGCTTCCTTATCATAATCAATGTCACAGGGAAGGGAAAAAAATCGATACATTGTTAATTTTATCTTGTTGAAGGGGGTTTTTTTGACCTGCTTTTAACTTTTTAATGCGTGTTATTTTTTTTTTTATTCCTTGTTGTGGAGCACAGAGAAGCTGAGCCTTGTTTGTTTGTTGAAAGAGTGTTTCTGAAGTGGTAGAGGGTGAAAAGAGGAAGAATCAGTGATCCTCACGGACTGGTAGTCTGACTCACCCAGAGAGAACAGACAGGCGAATGAAGAGATGACAGAGCAGACCAGACAGATAGATAGAATCCTCTAAAACTGGGAGGGGTGGGGGAGTGGGGGGGGTTCTACCATGGTCCCGTTTGCCCCATTTTATTTTCGTTCCCTCTTCCTTCCTCTTCACAGCTTATAAAAGTTTCAGGTCCCCCGGTCCTTGCAGTAATGGGAAAAGTATGTTGGAGACAATCGGCCGATACTGACTGTCACAAGCTCTCATTACATCACCGCCCCCCCCCCCTTCCCCACCCCCCCCCGCCCCCCTAGCCCCCTTTTTTTAAGGTGGTAATTTATGCCAGCTCGCTGAATGCATGCATGCATGGAATGCATTAAAAGGCACTTCTGCACACGACAAAAGGTCACGTTAACGATTCCTCAGACTTCGATTTTTTTTTTCCTTCCCCCCTCTTCTAAAAGAGGACAGGAATGAATGATTGATGATGTAAAGATATGTGCTGATGAAAGTTTAATCCCATAATATGCCAGAGAGGAATGAAAGGGTGTGTGTGCGTGCGCATGCACATACACACGCACACATGCACGCCCCTCACCCAGTTTACCCAGTAAGTTGTATTTATAGTTGTATGTATATTTCTCGTCATGCAGTAGCGGGGTGTGAACACAAGGGGGAGCAATAGGGTCATCAGCAGCCTCTGGCCCATCCACCCAACATTACCAACAAACCAACTGTAAATAGACATAGGAAAAGCTAACAGGAACGAACTCAATATCAGTCACCCATTTATGATGTTACTTATCAAAATGAACTGAAAAAATCCTTCAAAATGTTATGTGGTCCCTCGATATTGATGATTCCTACTGGATTATGGAACAAAAAGAGGCAAATAACATGGAATAATAAAACGCCCGTCAAAGCAGGTTGTTTCTAGTGGGCTTGCAAGTTGCAAGAAGTAAAGTATTGTCATTAAAAAAATATTATTTTCACATTCGCCACATTTTACTAATGATGGAAGAAACCATCTTATTTTCTCAGTAGTCCTCTGTGATATGAGTTACATTCTCAACTTCTGAATTATTGATTCAAAAGACTTCTTATCTGGGAATCTTATTAGAGTCAGGTGGATTGCTTCTTAGCTGGCTCTTTAGCAGTGAAGTTCTTTAAAAGTTGCGAGAATGAGCTCGTGTGAAGGGGTACAGAAGTATTAAATGTTGAGAGCAACTGCAAAGCACACAGAGTTTCAGTTGTAGGTAATTGAAATGCATGTTGAAAGAACGCTTTGATATGCTTTGCAGATGAGGATCAATCTCAGCCCTGTACCGCCAACTGGAATAAAACCGACAGTTTTGAATGTCTCGCTGCTCAAGGCCTGTGTTATCAGTTTGATGAAATTGTGACAGTGCTTTTAATGTTGGTGAATTGTCAGGGCTTCTACGAAGAGTGTTTCGGCTTGTTTATGTTTTCCTCCTCCACTCAGGAAACGCACAAATGTGTACACACCCACACACACACACAAACACACACAGTGTGTTTCTGCTGAATGAGTTTTGCAATGTTCTAATATGTAATTAGTGAGTTTGAAGTATAATGAAATTTGGTGAAAACAACCGTTTACATTATAAAGCTGTGCATTTGGTTTTCACAAAAGCCAAAGTGGGGAAAATAAGGTGGTATTGCCATGGCTATTTAGCTGCCGCTGCTCTGCGTTAATTGCTAGTGGCCTTGAACTGAGTGTGAGCACCGCTAATGTGCGCTAATTGCAACCCTATGTTTGATGTTTCAATGCAGCTCATTGCAAGCTAATCATTAGCTTGCTAATCATTAGCATAATTTTGTCTTGCCCATAATGTTGTTGAATGTGCCAGACAGCTGTGTATTTCCATCATTTGAAGAGATATACAGCCAGTTTTTTTGTTTTATCAATGGCTACAATAACCCAAATGAAAATGTCCTCCATTGCACCCCAAAAAATCTTTATTGCAGCATTATTATGCCTCATGATTTTGTACGTATGATTAATATCTTTATTAATGGTTTTTTGTAATACTGTAGAAGAGGTTGGAAATTCTGTAGCTAGTTTTCCTGCTAGGATTGCCCATCGTTTCACAGCTTGTTGATGGTCTTGGGAAGCACACAGACTGTGTTGAGCCTGACTAGATAGAAAGAAAAATGGTTTCATTCTGTCTGATTTTAGTGAGAGTATTATCCAGAATGTAATTTAAATAAAAACCTTAAGGCATAGTGTCACTGTTTGGGGTTGTGAGAGGGGAAGAGAGGGAGGGTAGGTTTGTGATAGCGGAAAGATGTAGATAGAAAGTATGAGAGGGAGAGTGTGTTCTGGTGGAGGAGCAGGGTTTGCTGGGGGTGGGGAAGAGTGCTGAGAGAGGGAGAACAGGGTTTGCTGGGGGAATGGAGAAAAGGGTTCTGTAGAGATGAGTGGAGAGGGGGAAGGGAGGATGGTTTGGAGGAGGAGAGGTTGGTGTTGGTGTTGGGATGAGGGGGTGGAGTGTGCATGGAGAGCGAGAGCTGGCAGCAGCAGCGGTGCTGGTGAGCGTGCTCAGTCTGTGTGTAGAAATGATCAAACTGCCCACCTCTTTACTGGAGGTCTGTGCCACAGGTTGTGTGTATGTGTGTGTGTGTGTGTGCGTGCACAGGTCCCACTCTCCCTGCCCCATTTCTGTTGGCTTTCTCTTACACAGTCTCTCTTTCTTTCCTCTGCTTTTGCTCCATCTCTCTCTCTCTCTCTTCCACTGCACTCTCTCTCTCCCCCTCTCTGTTTCTCTATTGGTCGCATCTTCCTCTGTGACTTTGCCGTGGAGAGTGAGAGAGAGAGAGGAGCGCTCTGACACACGGAGCAGAGCTAGCAGGGTCAGGAGGCTCCCTGAGAAACGGCAGGGACGGGGGGAAGAAGGGAAAGGTGGAGTGTGAGAGGAGGGGAGGAGGCATTTGGAAAGGGGCGAGAGAGTGAGAGGAAGAGACAGAGAGACGGAGAGAACAACATCTCTCTTTGCAGCGGGAAAGCACATGTTTCTCTAATGACGCGGCTCAATGCTAACATGCTAACGTAGGAGTGGTACAGCTATTCATCAACAGTGAGTAAACTAACTCTGTGTGTGTGTGTGTGTGTGTTTATCTCACACTTACACACTCTGTTTCTAATTCTCTCTCCACTTCTGCGCTGTTGCCGTGGCTGCAGTTTGAATAAGTGCATATTGCTGTTGGTTGCAGAGAAAGTGAAGAAGCTCAGATAATATTCATGTATGTATAGGGAAGATTATTTTGCTGTCTCAGTGCTGTACAGACCCTGTGAATCTGAATCTGGAATTATAAATGAGTGGTGTTAATATACGGATGCGATTGACAGATGTTTTGGATGTGCAGCTTTAATTGGCAGGAATATTTTGGTTGGGCAGATGTGATTGGCTGGGATGTGCTATATTTCAGCTCTGGGTTTTAATACTCTGTCGGTACTTTACATTGTTTTGAGGTTTTTGCGTTTTTATGTGAGGGAATTTTTGTGTGTGTGTGTGTGTGTGTGTGTGTGCGTTTGTGTGTGCGTGGGTGCACAAGAATGTTGTTTCAGAGAGAGGTATAACCAGCTAGTCAGACCCTGCTCCTTTCCTGTGTTTGTGTTTAATGGCAGTCATGTGTTTCAATCTTCTGTTTCAATTGATCCTTTTTGAAAAACTATTTACTGTTTGCAAGAAGAGGAGGTAGAAGAAGGGGATTTTATGAAGCATGGATGTGATTTTGTGTCTTTACAGTATCCTACCTGTCTACAGTATCCAATGTGTTTGTTAGTGTGTGCTAGTAGTGTACCCCAGGGGTTAAAGTGGGTCAGTGTGTCTGTGCTCCAATGTTGGAGCAGGTCAGTGTATCTGTGCTCCAGTGTTAAGAGTGGGTCAGTGTATATCTTTGAGGTTAGAGCGAGGTTAGAGTGAGTCAGTGTGTCTCTTCGACAGGGTTAGAGCAGATCAGTGTGTCTCTACTACAGAGTGAGAGCAGGTCAGTGTGTCTGTGCTCCAGGGTTAAAGCAGGACGGTGCATCTGTGCTCCAGGGTTAGAGCAGGTCAGTGTGTCTGTACTCCAGGGTTAGAGCGGGTCAGTGTGTCTGTGCTCCAGGGTTAGAGTGGGTCAGTGTGTCTGTGCACCAATGTTGGAGCGGGTCAGTGTATCTGTGCTCCAGTGTTAGTGTGGGTCAGTGTATGTCTTTGCTCTGAGGTTAGAGTGGATCAGTGTGGGTCTCTACTCCAAGGTTAGAGCAGGTCAGTGTGTCTCTACTCCAGGGTTAGAGCAGATCAGTGTGTCTGTGCTCCAGGGTGAGAGCAGGTCAGTGTGTCTGTGCTCCAGGGTTAGAGAAGGTTGGTGTGTCTCTACTCGAGGGTTAGAGCAGGACGGTGCATCTGTGCTCCAGGGTTAGAGCAGGACGGTGTGTCTGTGCACCAGGGTTAGAGCAGGTCAGTGTGTCTGTGCTCCAGGGTTAGAGCGGGTCAGTGTGTGTCTCTACTCGAGGGTTAAAGCAGGACGGTGCATCTGTGTTCCAGGGTTAGAGCAAGACGGTGTGTCTGTGCTCCAGGGTTAGAGCGGGTCAGTGTCCCAAGCTGCCCTGTCAGTGTGTACCCATTCTTCTGGCTCTACTCCTGCAGTATTTTCATTTTTCATCATTTCTTTTTATCTGTTACAGCTCCAGTAAAGGTTCAATTTCTTAATTCTATTTTAGAACTATTATTTATAACTATAAAGTTCTAAATAGCATGCTTAACTTACTTACATCCAGATTTCCATGAGTACTGTAAGGGAAAGAACTTATTAAAATTAATGTCCTTTTCTGCACCTTTTTACTACTTACCCAGTGGACACTTGTGAAGTATGTATTATGCTATTGGCTGATAAATTGATGATACTGAAAATGTTTTAGCTGTGTTTAGCTGCTGGAGGTATTGAGAATCTTAGGGAAGCCCTGCCAATCTGAGGTGTCTGATTGGTTAACTCAACAGTTCCTCAGTTTGCCTCTTAGGAGTCAGTGTAGCTCTTATACCTTTAGCTTTAGCAGCAGGACTCCCTTTCATTGGCTGGTCACTGATGTGCCTGTCATTATTGAATGAATGATTGACACGAATGTGCAGGTTATATCAATGAAAGCATGGGCATTATCAGTGAATGAGTGGGTCATTTTTATGCATTGTAATTGTAATAATTGTGGGAATTGTAATGATGTTGAAATCGAATGTGTATGGGGTTTTAATATGTAGATAATTAAAATCTGCTGGTGATTTTAATATATGGTTGATTTAATTAAATGTACAGGTGATTTTGATATGTGAGATTTTATGAAGTCTGAGAGTGATTTTATTATGTGGGTGATTGTATTACATTTCTGGGTGATCTTAATGTTGTGGGTAGTTTAATATGTGGGTGATTTTATTAAAACTCAGGGTGATTTTAATAGTTGGGTGATTTTATGAACTCTCTGGGTGATTTTAATTTGGGGGTGATTTTCATTAAATCTCAGGATGATTTTAATTTGTGGGTGGTCTTTAATTTGGGGGTGATTGTATTAAATCTCTGGGAGATTTTAATATGTGGGTGATTTTATTACATCTCCAGGTGATTTTAATTTGGGGGTGATTGTATTAAATCTCAGTATGATATTAATTTGTGGGTGATTGTATTAAATCTCCGGGTGATTTTAATTTGAGGGTGATTTTATTACATCTCCGGGTGATTTTAAGTTGTGGGTGATTGTATTAAATCCCCGGGTGATTTTAATTTGTGGGTGATTGTATTGATTGTGGGTGATTAAGTGACAGGGTGGCAGACGTCTGTCTCTAAGCTGTGAGGGATTTACAGTCTGATGAATCATGAAGCCATCTCTCTCCTTTTCCCCTTGCCTTCCCTCCCTTCCTCTCTCTCTTTCCTTACCTCTCTCTTTCCCTCTCTCTGGGGCTATTTACATGGGTTGCCAGCAGCCAAATATAGCCAAAGGTGTTTGGTGAGAGGAAAAAGTGGTTTCTCGCAGGCTTTTCACAGCCTTCTGAATTGGCTCTTTGGTCTGAGCAGCTTGGATATGAAGTGTTCTTGGTCAGTGCCTTAATTAAACTTATCTACAAAGACCTGCATTAATCCTCTACCACTAAAGGATTATTCTCCCCTATTTTAGCTGAACATTTTTAAATTGCGAAAGTCTGCATATTCCATAAATCTCTACAATGGTGCAAAAGGAAAATTAATATTTTTATTCACGTACTCATAAGCTCAGCAGGTGTTTTGCGTAGTTAATATTAAGTACTGTAAAATATAAGTGTGGCTGGTGCTGTCACTTTCTCAGGATGTGGAATTACATGGACGTTGTGTGGTCCCAGCAGCCCTGAAAGTTCTCAGAGAGATGGTCACTAAAGGATTAAGGCCATGTTTAATTCAGTAACTACAGCAGCACTGACGCACGTCTCGTTGTTTTGGCCAAATGTAGAAATTAGGATTTTATTCTGCGCTCCCCATGTGTGCAATCAAATGATGGCGATGTGAGAGATTTGTTCAATGAAAATTCTTTTTGGTTGGATCGATTTTTTGGATTTTTTTTTTTGTTGTTTTTTTTTTTTATGAATTTATGCATTTTTTTTTCCCTGTGGAAATTGTCCATTGTGAAAAACTATATGACAACCTGTAAATGGAGCCATACAATACAAGTTTTTACCACTTAATTGTTTTGGGAATCTGATTAATAATCCAATTTTTTAAACACTTTTTCTCTGGTGAACTAAAGGTACAAACCAGCTTAACCTGGGAAACACGCTCACTCTCTCACACACATACACACTCACACTCAATCTAACTCACGCACCCATACACATGTGAACTCACATACATACCACTCACACACACACTCTCACACATACACACATGCACGCACTCACTCACATGTGCGGACACACACACTCTCACACATACACACACTCACACTCACATGCACACACACACGCGCGTGCATTTAGACACTCATACACTCTCACACTCACTGTCATGCACGCTCACACACACACACACGCACTTAGACGCTCATACACTCACACTCACTCGCATGCGCATACACACACACACACGCACTTAGACGCTCATACACTCACACTCACTCACATGCGCATACACACACACACACACAGCCTCCCAGCCTCCCAGCCTTGCTGCAGGGTATCAGACAGAAGCCACTTTGTAAATAGCCCTTTGATCAGATCAGGTGAGGGTGTAACACATCCTGGTTTTACAGCGGTTGGCCATAATTAAGGGGCACTGGGGTCAGACCCCCTCTGTGCCACGTCCCCATTGTGTAACTCGGTCACGTCCCGCCGCGGTTTGGGCCCGTGGAACCTGTAGGAGGGGGAGTATTGTGTATTGAGGATTCTGCGTGGGTCTGGAGGAGTCGGATTAAAATCCCACCGTTAATCATGGGCAGGCTGTTTCAGGACGCCAGCGCTGAGTGATCAGTCTGATTTATCGGCATCTTCGCGGCGCGGATGCGGCGCCCACAGATGTAGCTACCATGGGCTGCTCTTCTGTCGCACACACTGGGGAACTTTTCTCCCTCCATTCTTTTGTTCCTGTTGAAGAACAGTTCCAGATTCCACAACTGTTCCAGATTCAGAACTTAGTGTGACGTTGAACTGTATGCTCTCCTGTTACCCTGATATTCCGAGGTTTACAAACTATTGCGTGCGTTTGTGTATGTCTGCATTTTATACCAAATCTTTCTAATGGTTAATGCAGTCAAATACGATTCACCAAATACATGCTTCAATACTGAAATATTAACCCCACAAAAATGTTTTTTTTTCGTATTTTAAAACAAGCTCACTAAATATGAACTGAAAGCGTTGAAAAATATATACATGATTGGATATTTATTAATTCAATGTATGCAGTGATTCTCAAACAATTAATAAATATTGCAGATAATGGGTCGAGAAATGCAAACGAGGAGCATTGAGGTTAATTTCGACCAGTTTAGATCACCTCCGACTTCAGGTTTTCGTTGAACAGCTGCAGGCTAAAATTCAGCTTATTCTAGTCCAAGTGTGCTGCTTAATATTCTGCATATTTACATATTTGTATAATCTGAGTTTGATTACAAATGTATACATATGCATGAATTTATATATATGCTGAGATGTCATTAATATACTACATTTATGTATAATACACACACCCACTCATTTCTCTGCACTGTGTATTGTGTAATGTAGTATTATATGTCTGTGCCAGTGAGGCTTGTTTCCCGTGTTGTTTGCTGCCGTATCTGACTCTGTATGTGTAAAGAGTGTGGCTCACTGCAGCGTCAAGCACTTAAAGATGTGAGTGGTTGTTATGCAGTAAGCTTTAGCACAGCGGCAGTGATTAAACAGAGGTGGCCATTAGGGGGATGGGGCTGGGCTCTGTCGCCCTTACTGCTGGGCCAGATGGTGCCATGCTGCCCCCTGACGTGTATGTGTGCGTGCGTGCGTATGTGTGTGCATGCATGCGTTTGCGGTTGTGTTCATGCGCACGTGTGTAAGTGTGTGAGGAAGCTGTATGTGGATGTGGTGCAGGGTGTGTGTGTGTGTGTGTGTGTGTGTGTTGATGACGGCTTCCTTTGGCCGTCATAATTGCCAGTGTGCGGCCGTTGATTGTGGTGACGCGGCGTCGTGATTGAACATTTTTGTAATTAGTGTAATGCGCTCGTTGTTCGCCTCCTCACAGGGAGAGGCAGCTGAAAGCTGATGAGCGTTTGCAATAACTGCGAATCTAAATGAATTCATAGCCGTCCCGTCTGCAGTGTCCTGAGATCCCAGTGTGATGTCGGCCTGCAGCAGATGAACCAGCAACAGGACGCCCCCATCCCTGTGTCTCATGACCCTTTGATTCTGGGTTTCTGGGATTGTGATACTGTGTGTGTGCGTGTGTGTGGATAAGGGACTGGATGCTGTCAGAATAGAGCAATAGGAAGCCAGGCAGCTGCCTTTTATCTGTTATCTGTTTTATCTATTATAATTATCTCTGGCCTGTCTGTTCAGAATAAGGACAAGCAGGGTCCAGCCGCCCCTACACCTCATACAAAAGTACCAGGATTCTGTTCTATGGGGGTAAAGCTTAGTACTTATTATAATTTAAATGTAAAATGTTGGGCAGGTGAGCATGTAAGGAAACCGTGAATTTGATATTCTTCTGTAGTAGCTTAATGAGACATTCACATCAGACGAACCCCCTGCTAAACGTGCTCGACTGTCGCCCTCACCGGTCATGTGACTGTCTCCTCCAGGCTGTTGATTGATTGGCTGTCGGGGTGTCGGCCTTTAGAACAGGTCCCATCCGAGCAGTAGAATCTTAATCAGGCCTGAATATAAAAGGTGAGGTGGGGGGGTGGGGTGGTTACCAGCTTGTGTAGTGAGAGGGAAGGGATTCAGGGATGAGATGGGGGGGTCACTCTCCACACATAGAGAAAGGTGGGGGAGGTCGCACAGAACTGGTAAAATGGTGTTTTCACCCCCTAGGGCTAACTATGTATAAAGAGTCCTTAAGACAGTGATCCACAGCGCGTCTTTCCAAATATCATATATTTAGCGACACTTCCCAGGAAGAATTTGTGCTGTTGCTTAATGGTTACTTATACATTCTACTTGCATGTAGTTGGTAACTTGTGGCAGATATATAGTGGGCATAGCGTGACTACTCTTTTATGTTGTCCCTGTATTTTTCTTGTCCTTCTCCGTTTACGGTTAGTTTTATCTCCTCCTTCTATCTGGAGTCCTTCCATCCATTGTCTGTAATGGCTTCATCCAATCGAAGGTCGCAGGGAAGCTAGAGCCTATAACAGCATGCATTGGGTGAAAGGTAGGGAGGCACCCTGGGCGAGTCGCGAGGCCATTGCAGAGTCAAACGGACGAAAATACATTTACCCTACATGTAGGCCTTTTCAGGTATGAATGGATGCATGAGACGAACGGACATACAAGCGAGGTTTTAACCAGACCCCCAAATTCAATTCCTCACCCTGCTGTGTGATTTTGGTAGTCCGGACATTACAGGTGGAATGATACAGGTTGGGAAAGGTCCATACTATTCATATCCAAGGATCAATCCCGAATAGTTATCCTCCTCGTCCGGTTGGGGGTTTCTGGTTGCTCTGGGATTGCCCTGCCTGTTGCTATGTCTTTTTGGAAGTTTGTCGTCGTTGTTCACTGCTCCGGTCCTCCACGTTCTTTTGGAAACGACACTCAAACCCGAAAATCCATTTGAATGTACATAAGAGACGTCTCGTATTGGCAGGTATTACTTAATCTAAGAAAGCAGTCCGGACCGGCCGTGTGGAACTTGGCATTGATTCAAACGCTGCTTGATTATCTTCTCTGCCGCATGTTACGGTTTTAGGGAGGTCAACGGCAAGGCCACGCGGGGTGAGTACTGCCCCTCTGAACAGATGCTCGGAGGCTGTGAGGCTTGTTATCACCCTCATCAGCAGGGTTTAGCATAATAATCTCAGCTTTGATGGTCACCCCCACTGTGCTCTGAAATTTGTATGTTTACTTCGCAGATAGAAAAATAAATCTTCGCTTTTTCTCTTCCCATCTTCCCCTCCCCTGTGTTTGTATTTGGATAACTTTTCTGTTTTCTTTTGTTTTATCTATTCCCTCAGACTGTTTTGACATGTTTGTTATTGTTTCGTGTTTGTTTGGTACATTTGATACTGCTGTAAATGGATTGAAAATAATAATAAATATAATCTGTTTGTATGGAAACAGTTGGGTCCTTTTGTAGATAACACATACACATTCACACAGTGGCTTTTGACTGTACCAACCCCCCCCCCCCCCCCCCGACTCCACCATTTGGAAATTTGTGTTTGTTATTGAGGTCACATACCTTATCTAAGGGAAGAAGCCTGAATCAAATTTCTGTCATATTATCATTTTTTATCTCTTTAACCCTACCCCCATGTTGACGTGACAATCATCGAAGGCTCGAAGCAACCATATCATTTAGGAATGCTGGGCCATTTGTGTACTGATTTTCAAGGCTACAACTGACCCCCTCCACACCTGATTTTTTTTTCCCCCTAAAGTGGAAAAATTTCATAATGGATGTGTCGTTATGCTAAAGTAGAGCGCTACTGCATAATAATCGCATGTTTCTCCATGAAGTGGAAAATTTCACCAGCCTGTCTAAAAAAACACAATATCTACCATGGACCTGTCATTGTCATTGTCACAAGGACCTCTGAATCATCTCCCTATATTACAAGAGCGCAAACCTGGAAGGACCCCCCCCCCCCCCCCCCCACCCACCCACCCCCGCCCCCATCAGAGAATAAACCGTAATAAGAGCGGGATTTCCATTCTGTTAGCTGACTTCTGATTCGCTCTCCTGACTTCCCTCTGCTCTCATAAGCAGATCAAAGCAGTCATGTGTTGCACATGCTTTTAAGCGGAGTCAGCAGGATTTTTTAATTGACCCTACTTCCTCCTTCATACCGCATGCTTCCTGTCTCTTTCATTTTTGCACTGTTACACATATAAGTTGGGGTCTCTAATTAACCTCCAGCAGCTCCCTCTTCTCCTCCTCCTCCTCCTCCTCCTCCTCTGCCACTGTCTGTTTGGCAGAGAGCGGGAGTGAGATGGCTGGGAGGGGAGGGGAGGGGGAGATGGCTGGCGCACATAGCATACCGAAAGTGACATGGAGGCTGATCAAACGGCGACGCTGCATCCTGTCATAATGAATCCACAGCTCAGGAGGCACGGGGCCACGGGCCGGGTGTCAGAGAGAGAGAGAGAGAGAGAGCTTGGCGCTTTGAACATCATGCACATCTCTGAGGCTCCCTGGTCCCTTTAACCTCGTGTGTGTGTTTGTGTTTGTGTTTGTGTTTGTGTGTGTGTGTGTGTGTGTGTGTTTGCCTGAGTTGATCATGTTGCTTTTGTAACTTACTATTTTTTCCTCTTTTTCTGCATTCTGCTTCCTTGGACACAGAGAGAGGTAAATAAAACTAAAGTTCTTCTCCCTTGTCTCCTTCTCTGCCTTTTGACCACCGTTACTGCATATTGTGATTGTGGCAGCGGGTGTAATTGCTTTGTGATCATGAGAGCATATGCTATTTTGCTGTGCTGGAGTGTGTGTGACTGTGACTGGATTGTGACAGAGTGTGTTGTTTTGTTATGATTTTAAAGGAAGTGCATATTGTGATTTTGTCTATGTTGTTACATTGTGACAGTGTCATACTATACTGAGATTATGTGTGATATTGTGTTTGTGTGACTGTATGCTGTTCCATTGTGACCGTGAGGGTGATATTGTGATTGTGTGACTGTATGCTGTTCCATTGTGACCGTGAGGGTGATATTGTGATTGTGTGACTGTATGCTGTTCCATTGTGACCGTGAGGGTGATATTGTGATTGTGTGACTGTATGCTGTTCCATTGTGACCGTGAGGGTGATATTGTGATTGTGTGACTGTATGCTGTTCCATTGTGACCGTGAGGGTGATATTGTGATTGTGTGACTGTATGCTGTTCCATTGTGACCGTGAGGGTGATATTGTGATTGTGTGACTGTATGCTGTTCCATTGTGACCGTGAGGGTGATATTGTGATTGTGTGACTGTATGCTGTTCCATTGTGACCGTGAGGGTGATATTGTGATTGTGTGACTGTATGCTGTTCCATTGTGACCGTGAGGGTGATATTGTGATTGTGTGACTGTATGCTGTTCCATTGTGACCGTGAGGGTGATATTGTGATTGTGTGACTGTATGCTGTTCCATTGTGACCGTGAGGGTGATATTGTGATTGTGTGACTGTATGCTGTTCCATTGTGACCGTGAGGGTGATATTGTGATTGTGTGACTGTATGCTGTTCCATTGTGACCGTGAGGGTGATATTGTGATTGTGTGACTGTATGCTGTTCCATTGTGACCGTGAGGGTGATATTGTGATTGTGTGACTGTATGCTGTTCCATTGTGACCGTGAGGGTGATATTGTGATTGTGTGACTGTATGCTGTTCCATTGTGACCGTGAGGGTGATATTGTGATTGTGTGACTGTATGCTGTTCCATTGTGACCGTGAGGGTGATATTGTGATTGTGTGACTGTATGCTGTTCCATTGTGACCGTGAGGGTGATATTGTGATTGTGTGACTGTATGCTGTTCCATTGTGACCGTGAGGGTGATATTGTGATTGTGTGACTGTATGCTGTTCCATTGTGACCGTGAGGGTGATATTGTGATTGTGTGACTGTATGCTGTTCCATTGTGACCGTGAGGGTGATATTGTGATTGTGTGACTGTATGCTGTTCCATTGTGACTGTGAGTGTGATATTGCAACTGTGTGACTGTATGTTGTTCCATTGTGACTGTGAGATTGATATTGTGTTTGTGTGACTGTATGCTGTTCCATTGTGACTGTCTGGGTGATATTGTGATTGTGTGACTGTATGCTGTTCCATTGTGACTGTGAGGGTGATATTGTGATTGTGTGACTGTATGCTGTTCCATTGTGACTGTGAGGGTGATATTGTGATTGTGTGACTGTATGCTGTTCCATTGTGACTGTGGGGTGATATTGTGATTGTGTGACTGTATGCTGTTCCATTGTGACTGTGAGTGTGATATTGTGATTGTGTGACTGTATGCTGTTCCATTGTGACTGTCTGGGTGATATTGTGATTGTGTGACTGTATGCTGTTCCATTGTGACTGTGAGGGTGATATTGTAACTGTGTGACTGTATGCTGTTCCATTGTGACTGTCTGGGTGATATTGTGATTGTGTGACTGTATGCTGTTCCATTGTGACTGTGAGTGTGATATTGTAACTGTGTGACTGTATGCTGTTCCATTGTGACTGTGAGATTGATATTGTGTTTGTGTAACTGTATGCTGTTCCATTGTGACTGTGGGGTGATATTGTGATTGTGTGACTGTATGCTGTTCCATTGTGACTGTGGGGTGATATTGTGATTGTGTGACTGTATGCTGTTCCATTGTGACTGTGGGGGGGTATTTTGATTGTGTGACTGTATGCTGTTCCATTGCGACTGTGAGGGTGTCCTCGCCCTGCTCCAGTGACCCGCGCTCAGAGCTGGGAAGGGGAGACTCAATCTCGTTAACCTTGGCTTCCCTCTCTTCCTGGTGCAAGGGCAGCGTGGCATGTGTGGGGAATAATTAATGGCACCGTCTCCGGGTCGCGTGTGACCTACACCACACCAGCGCCTAAGGCGCTCACACGGTTAACCCTTTAACCGCCGGATATCAGTCCCAGATGAGAGCCATGGCCCTCTGTTCACAGGGGCTGCAGTACAATCACAGCAGCATCCAAACCCAGCTTAGAGATCTTCGCTTTCCAGATCACTCTGGATGATCATTCCAGTCGCTATCAGCTTTTATCGAAACTCATCTTGCAGAAATAGGCTGAAAATCATGGGCAATGCAATTAAAATAGTGTTTAACAGTAAATAAACATGTAAGTAAAGCATAAAAAAATGATTTTAGGTATAACTAGTTCAAATGTAAATCAAAGTATTGAATCTATGATCGAGGGGATAGTATTGGTGACTGTTTATGAAGTTCTGTTCTTGTGTGTGGCATTTTGAGCTGGTTCTTTCTGTATGGTCACAACCATCTAACACTGGTTCTTTATGTGATAAGCCCATCTCTAAATTGAGAAAACGGCCTGGAGGTGGAGTTTAAGCGTAACCCTTCCTGTCTCTTCCTGACTGTCAGTAGGAACAGGGCGTAAATGCCACTATGAGCGATCGGTGTGAGTGTAGGTGATCAAATCTCGTTTATAGCTGTTGTCCCGTGGAATGTTCCAGAAGACTGGAGAGCGTCACATGCTCTGCTTTAGTAAGCCAGCGTGGGCTCTCTGTCGCGTCGCTGTGGCGTGGGGGGGGAAGTGCTCTCTTCGTTTAATATTCACGGGGTGCAGGTGAGAGCGATGAGTGCGCTGCCCCCGGTTCCACAGCCAATCAGCAGCCTCCCTGCCAGCCCTCGCTCGGCCCAGGGGCAGCGTGGGTAGGCAAACATCATCCACCGCCCCTGACGCATCAGTGCAATTGGTGAAGAGGATGAAGTGGGGGGCCTCTGTGTTAGCTGCAGCGCTACATAGCAAGAGAGGGAGAGGTATAATATGGGTTTTTAATCTGGCCTCATATTTCTTATATTTTAATCTTTTGACTGGAGATGTAAACTTCCGTTGTGATACAGTGTGATTATATGCACCATGTCCAATATTCCCTGCCTTCTCTCCATTGTGGAATGTTGTCTGGTGAAGGTAATCCCATAATGCAACGAAAAGATACTTTCTTCCTGTATCCCTCAAAAACCTGAATGCCATGTCACATGGTGAACTTTGAGAGAATGCTATGCAAAGGCAGGGAATTGGCAGAGAAAAGAGTACATGTGCAGCGCAAGTGAGCGCGTGTGCACGTGCAGCATGTGTGCTTGTGTGTGCGTGCGCGCATGTATGTTTGCAGAGCTGGTGGAGAAACGTGCGTTTGTGGAAATTTTAGAGAATATGTGTGCTTGCAGAAAGTCGTATTCAGACCCAACACTTTCAAGCTGTGTCCCACAAAGACTGAATTTGGTGTTTTTGTGCACCTTACATTATGTGATTCATAACAGTTATATGTTTGTTTTGATTAAGTGAAGGCACTGCTATATCCTGTTTATAGGCCTCGCATCACAGTGTTGGAATTTGGAGTTAGACGCTCAAGCAGTTGCAACTGCTGTAAATATAGACTGACAGACCCATGCAAACACACTCTATCTGTAATATGTTGTGTATTCAGTTTCTTTTCGTTTATAGCTCCGTGTGTGTTGTGTTTTAGGGATTTCGCCTACGTAGCCAGAGACAAAGACACCCGGATACTAAAATGTCATGTGTTCCGATGCGACACGCCTGCTAAAGCCATCGCCACCAGTCTTCACCATATCTGCTCCAAGGTATGTGAATGAGGTTTCTGCTCACTGACTGCTGCTGTCACTCCTAGTCTTTGGCTGGGATTCAATCAAACACACTTAGCTTCTGTAAGCACATATGCAATTCAATCAAAACAGACTTTAGTCTCTTTAAAGGCTTTTGCTGTTCTGTTTTAAAATGAAATGTACTTCTCTATGGACATGATTGCTTGTCTCAGGTAAAATCTAACACACTCAAGACAATGGTGTAGCTAAGTTTATTTTGATTAAATTGATGTGTGCTTAAAGAGGCTAAGTGTGTTTGATTGAATCTTGTGGATTTTCTATCACTGTGGTGCTTTTCATAAAACATAGAAAGACTTTTAGTTAATAGATTATGTGAATAGATTGATCACATATTTAATAACTACATAAGGTATACGCTATTTTAATGAATTTGGTTTTTTTTAATAAAAAATATTGAATTATAATTGATTATATTTTGTTAAATATATTATAAAATGTATTATTAAATAAATTATAAAATGTATTTATCAAATTTTTTGAAACACTTGCTTTTCATCTTTTGCAAAGCAGTGTTTTTGCCGCCAGGATGTCAAGAATGCAAAATTTGTTTAGAGGCTATTGTGTTTGAAGATGGGATTTCCTATTAAAAATAATCTTTAAAAAGAATCTAAATTTCAGTATTTTTTTCAAAAGGACTGTTTGAAGAGTGCAGCTGTAGCTTCGACACCGAGGAACTAAACCCTGTCAGCGTGTCCTTCAGGCTTAATAGAAAAATGGAAGCGATTGGGGGGAAAAAAAGTCAGGGTCAGACCCATGTTTTCATTTACAACACTTTTTTGATTCCGCCGGGGGTCGGCTGAAGGAGGAAGTGGAAGGCTTCAGAGAGATGGCGGCAAGGCCCCGCCGAGGGGGCGAGTGGCAAAGGTCCGTCTCCATGAAAGCTCTGCCTTTACCTCAACATAGAGGCGACCTTCACACAGCCCCCACAGCTATGGGGGCTCGGGAGGATTAACAAAAAAGAAAAAAGACCCTCATTCAACAGCCACCCACCCACATGGCCCCTATGGCAGCAGAAACCTGAGTCTCTGCCCTCTTATTTACTGCCTTTATATAAAGTGGTTTTGTGTGTCTGGTCTGAGTGATTCTATAGCGCTGTATCTCTCTTATTGGAATTTCACACTTTAAGGATGTGGGAAGGGGCGGTCGTTAAGGGGGGGGGGGGGGGGTGGCTGTTGGGGGGTGGGGGGAGGTGTTGAGGGTGGGCGCTGAAAGCAGCACTAAGAGGTTTTTCTCAGAATCTGAACAGTGGGAAGGAAAGCACGCACCGGCCCTGTGAAACTCAGTACTGGTCTTTTCCAGTCTGCTGACCAATGCCTTCTTTTTTATTCCCATTTCCTCATTCTCCTGCCATTCTGAGCTTGGTAAATGGACTTTGGTCTGTAACCGTAGCCTGTAATTGAGGAACGTGGGAGTCGCGGCAGCTTCAAAGCAGATCGGAGACTGACGTTTTTGAGAGCGATCATCGATTAGCTGAATCGAACTAGGGGCGGAGCAGGAGTCAAGCATCGCTAGTTAGGGGCCTCCGCTCAGCTCATGCGGGAAGGTGCAAGTTTGGGATACCCTGTGACTGGGTGTTTGAGTCCCAGCTGAGCCATTACTGGCTATTGCCGGAAGATTGCATTGGCCCAGCCTGGCTAGAGAAGGATAGGGGTTAAGCTAGTTAAAGACTGTTAGTCTTATTACATTACATCACAGTCATATAGCAGACACTCTTATCCAGAGCAACTTACAAAACAGGAGAACATTGAGTGCATCTACCTGATCATGAGTAGTAGTGCCAGACGTTAGCTAATCATGTTTTCCAACTAACAAGTACCTTATTGTTATTGCTCACTTGCAACCACTCCTGGTCGTCCCAGCATCTGCAGATGCATGAACTGAGTATAATCTAACTTCATCATCCTCCGAGGATGGCGGTATGTAATTGGTGTCGCATCTGCAATGAGGAAAGAAGAAGTGAGGGCACATCGTCACATGAATCGCAGTAGTAATGTTTTCACGGCAATCTCCTGATCCGACAGGGAGGGTTGCAGCAGGAGGCCAATAGCAGGATGGGAAAAGCGGGGGAACTTGAAAAAAATAACTGAATAAAAAACTTAACTACTTGAGAAGTGCTGAACGTTGAGAGAGCAGTCAGCTTTTCTGCAAGCTCTGCAGCGGTTTCACAGCCAGCGTTCGCCATCGACATAGTGTGTGTTTTCACATGGTAAGGGATGTGAATTTGCTGTGACAAACAAAAACGTTTTGATTAACGACATCCATAATTTATCATCCGGTTTGAACAGCAAACCCCCCTAAAGCCAGTTGTTGCAGAAATCTTTTTTTCGGTAGCATCTGTTCTCTACTGAAGAGAGAGAGACAGAAAACAAAAGAGGTAGCAGTGGGTACATTGTGATTGTATTCCAAGTTTCCTTCTCTAAAGCAACACATAGATTTTGCTTTTAGTTTAGACTGGGATCCAGGATCGTTTCACGCTCCAGATCAGTCTGTAGAATCTGACGGCCCCTATCTGGGCCCCGAGGGGCCCCCTGGTCACACCATCCTGGCCCCAATCCTCCATCACAAAACATTGGGGCCCCAGATGCGTGTTTATGTTTGTGCTACTGCAGCATGGAAATAACAGTAATGGGATGCACCTATACAGTGCTTTATGTTGACCCATAGCACTTTACAGTGAAAGAGGGAAACTCCTCCTCAGAAACCACCACCAATGTGTAGCACTCACCTGGATGATGCAAGGCAGCCATTTTGTGCCAGAATGCACAACACGCATCATCTTTGAGATGGAGAGGGGGCGCGTTCCAATACTTATCTATGTGTCCTCCCTCTCTCCACTGTTCCAAAAAGGTAGGAAACGAAATTTCGCCTCCTCCACTCGCTTCCTCCTTTCCTCCAAACGAAGGATACATCGATTTATCTTAGCGCGGAAGTAATTTTAAGTTCCTGGGTGACATCACTGTGCTCACGACCAGTCAGATTAAAAGACCATCCCACAGAATATTTTTATTGGATTAGGTATCCTCGGAATCAGTCGAAGTTACACGACTTCAATAGCCACGGCCAACTTTGATGACAATTCGGATTAGCTGCTCCAATTTTCGTTTCACGTCCCCGTCTTCAGCGCGGCACAGTGCATTGTGAACAGCAGGACTCTGACGGTTTTATCTTTCTCCGCTCGCAGATTATGGCTGAACGCAAGAACGCCAAAGCCATGGCTGGGACGTCTCTGCAGGACAGGGTGCACGAGGGTTTAGACCTTCCCCTCCAAGGTAAAACCTCCTCATCCCCTCCCACCCCCTTCACAGGCTCTATATGGAACATTCCAGAAAAGTTCCCATTTTGAAATGAATGTGGAAAGGGTTCACAGTGACTACCACCATCCATCTATAGTACTCCAATGCCTTGCCTATGGCAAAGGTAGGCATCCAGAATCTTCCAGAACATTAAAGAAAACATACCCACTGACAGAGACTGTCAGTAGATAATTAGTAATGACCAAGCATGATAATTTAGTGGAATTTCCAAAGGAACAGTGTATACCTGTACCGTGTACCTTTAAGCCTGAGTTTATCTGGGCTGGGTGGTGTGTCAACGGCCATTAGAGATTCTTGTACGAATATGACTCAGTTCTATTGCTTGTTGAAAGACTGACTGAAATGACTTCAGTGAAATGTTGAAGGGTGGTACCCTGATTGATTTGACCCCACTCTGTCATCCTCTGTGTGTGAGCCTGTCTGTTCTCATTTGTTATTTACAGTTGTAGTTTTGAGATTATCACTGCCAGTATAGCTGTAATGTAATGAAGCTTTTGTCTGTGGAATTGCACTGGTTTTGTAGGAGTTGGAATGTGTTTGTATGTGTGAATGCTGTGTTGTCACATTGAGCTGTGCTAAGCTTACTTAACATGACTCACAAACATGTATGTCTGTTTTCACGAGAGCGTGTGTGAGCATAGGTGTGTGCTGATGTAAGAGAGTTTCTGTGCGTAAGTGTACATGAGTGTGTTTCATGTGCATGTGTGTGTCTGTGAAAGAATGTGTGAGTGTACATGTGTATGTGTTTATATATATGCATGAGTGTGTGTCTGTGTGTTAGTGTATGACTGCGTGTATGTGCATGTATACATATGTGTGTGTGTTTGTTTGTTTGTGTGTATGTCTGTCTGTCTGTGTGTGTATGTGTATGTGTGTGTGTATGTATATGAGTGTGTATCTGTGTGTATGTATATGTATGTATGTGTGTGTGTATATGTATGTGTGTGTATGAATATGTGTGTGTGTGTGTGTATGTATATGAGTGTGTATCTATGTGTATGTATATGTATGTATGTATGTGTGTGTATGAATATGTGTGTGTGTGTGTATGTATATGAGTGTGTATCTATGTATATGTGTGTGTGTGTGTGTGTGTATGTATATGTATGTGTGTGTGTGTGTATATGTATGTATGTATGTATGTATGTATGTGTGTGTGTGTGTGTATGTATATGAGTGTGTATCTGTGTGTATTTATATGTATGTATGTGTGTGTGTGTGCGTGTGTGTGTGTATGAATATGTATGTGTGTGTGTGTGTATATGTATGTATGTATGTATGTGTGTGTGTGTATGTATGTGTGGGTGTAAATTGCACATCTGATGTGTCCCTCCTCAGCAGAGTTCCCCACACCAAAGACAGAGCTGGTGCAGAGGTTCAATGTGCTGTACTTGGGCATGATGCCTGTCGCCAGACCGATCGGTGAGTCACACTCTACCCCAGCGCACAGACAGGGGCGTACCAGCACCTCTTACATTTCTACTACCGTGATAAACACATTGATAACACAAGACTCTCATACAATTCAGTTAGCAGCTACAAACAGTAAGAAGCTCCTCCTGACCAACGGCTTGAGACAAGTCAGATGAAGGGAAGTGGGAAACACTAACTGATAAATCTGTTTACAGCCCTCCTTATCTGCTGTATTTTGTGATGCCATGATTTTGAGCTGTTCCACTGTCGACACACTGTCTCCGTGTGTATCCACTTAACTGCAGCCCCATGCTTTCTGATAAAACTTTTTCATCTTCCCCACTGGATTTTAGAACAAAAACTGGTTGAAAGTGCTCAGACGTCATGTGGCACAGTCCGAACTTCATGTGTGTTTTTGAACTCCACCACCTTGCCATGACATCATCAGTGACATCACCTTACAGAGGATCATTTTACTTTTGGATGTAAAACTCAGCGCAGTTGTGTACCCTCTCCTATCTTCAGAAATAACTGAACCATTGAGCCTGCTATTTCACATGAATTATACTAATTAACTTATACATTTGCTGAATTACCTCAGTAATTGTTGAAGTGTGTAACATTTTTTAAAATTATAACAGTATCTGAAATTTTAACTGTGTATGAATTACAAAATAGTGTATCATATATAAAATAAATGGCAGAGTGCACCTGGAGTCTATGGTGAATGAGGCTATAAAAATATACTCTCATTTTTGTCTGCCGGTGCGTTATAGTCATGATTATAAAAAAAATAATTAAAATTCAGCCATGTCTATCACAGAGTTTTACTGTGGGTTTGATTTTGCGATGAGAAGAATCCATGGGTGATGACAAAATAATATCCTTAATATCCTGTTAGTGTGGGGCAGAGCTGAAGCGGGCTCATTTGTTTTCAGGTTTATCACAACACAACAGCCTTTTCGCACCTGTGGTTGTTTTCTGGACCATAATGGACGGTAGGCAGAAATGAATGCCGCGCTCTAGCAGTGTAGCGTTATGCAAATATGGCCAGGGTGTGCCCTGGTGTAAAGGTGATCTGAGGTCCCGTCCCACTAAAACCCCCTTTCCGTTTCCCTTAGGAATGGACATTCTCAACGGAGCCATCGACAGCCTTATGTCGTCCTCGGCCAGGGAGGACTGGACGCCCGTCATGCTGAACGTGGCAGACGCCACAGTCACTGTCATCAAAGAGAAGGCAAGTTCGTCTCAGACCTCGGAGGCCTCCCGTCCTTCGCGGAGTCTCTGTGTGGCCCTCTCACCCCAATCACTGCCGGCTCTCCGGCACGGAATCCACAGACGCACTGAAATGAGAAATGACATTCACTCTGATTTGTCAGGCTGTAAACGCATCGCTCTGACAGCATCTGTTGGCATTATAAAATGTCTGGATGAAAGAGGAGCGATTTTGAGGCTTAATCTGAAAAGCTGGTATCTGCGGTCTGCCAGTCAAGCAAAGCCCTGGTTTGGTTGCATTGTACAGTCAGCTGTAGAACAAGCAAAGAATCATTCTGCCTAGCATTCACTCGAACAGCTACACTGGGTTTAAATTTAAAATATTAATTTACTTTTGGCAAAGAACTTAAAATAACACATTGATTGACATCAATGTTTGATGCTGAGGATTGGTCTGAGAACAAGGTGTTCGTGTCATTCTATTAGTGAGGAGTTACTCTCATTTTTTACTACTCATGTATTTTTTGCATTTGAACATGATTCATGTCAGAAATATGATGAGAAGTGGGTTTCACTCCTTTAGTCAAAAAATGGTTTCTGATCAACCAATTAATCAATTTGTTCCTCAATCAGTCAATTTAGTTGTTAACGATTAAGTCTGACAGTCAATTGGCCTATCAATTAGTCAAATCAGTATAACAGCACAAGTTTCTTTCACTTACAATGGCGATTAATCGGGTATGTGGTGCGTAGTATTGTTTAAATATGGCGGCATGGTAGAGTGACATTGTGACACAGTGATTGACGGGCGTTGTCATTAATGTGGGCGTGTCCTTTGGGGTCCCAGCAGGAGCCGGTGGGCCAGCAGCAGCAGGAGGAGGAGGAGGAGAAGGAGAAGGAGGAGCGGGATGTGGATGAGGATGAGCTGGATGAAGAGGTGCTGGTGGAGTGCCGGGTGCGCTTCCTGTCCTTCATGGGCGTGGGCCGCGACGTGCATGCCTTCGCCTTCATCATGGACTCGGGGAACCAGCACTTCGAGTGCCACGCCTTCTGGTGCGACCCCAACGCCGGGAGCGTGTCCGAGGCCGTGCAGGCGGCCTGCATGGTGAGCCCCGCCTCCCAATGCCATGACCCCGCCTCCTCACAACATACCTCGCCCCTTTACAACATGCCCCGCCCACAGATACAGAGACACGCCCTTTCCAGCAAAGAGGCACTTTTCCATTAAAAGCTCATCCCACAGAAAGTCACCCTCACATTCTATTTTCCTTGATATCTCTTTAATTATGACTGCAGCTGATCAGTGTTTTTATGCTGTACATGACGGTTACTTTACGACCGACCGTCCATCTGTGTCAATCGATCAGCGAGGTCCTGCATCTTTCCTCAGTATTGATCCTCCCAAAGAGTCTGAGGAAGGAGCAGAGACAGTGAGGGCAAAGCTACGGGCTCATCCCCCTGGCTACTCCATTACACTGACTGTAATACCTACTTCCATTCTCCAGGCTGTGAGGCCCACTACATTATACTGGGAGAAAGACCTACTCATTACATTTACTGCAAGCCCTTGTCCATTACACTGGAGATCAACTAGTTTGGTTGAGTTTTGGATAGGGAAAAATCGGGGAGAAAATATTAAGAAGATAAATTATATGAGTTTTAAAAACACACCATGGTGATGACTGTGGTTTTTTCAATAATCAATATGGTGGTTATTCAGTGAGTGTGATTAGTCAGTTGATACTGGGTATGGTCATATGAGTTTGGGTGAGAAATATAATATTGCTTAATTGTGTCTCCCCTTTTTCTCTCTCTTGTGTTCCCAGCTGCGGTACCAGAAGTGTTTGGTGGCGCGTCCGCCGTCGCAGAAGGCCTGCTCCGCGTCGCCACCCTCTGACTCCGTGACCCGCCGCGTCTCCAGCAGCGTGAAACGGGGCGTCCTCTCCCTCATTGACACTCTGAAACAGAAGAGGCCGGTGCCCGAGCTGCCCCAATAGTGACCCCGGCGATGGCAGGAAAAAAAAGACTATGAATATTAATATATGTATATACATGCAAAACACCATACCGCCACAGCGTGATCGACCTGCTTAAAACGACGACTAAAAACAAGACGACACTAAACATTATGAAAATGTACAATGTAGAGCTTAAAGGCTAAAGCTGGTGACAATAAGGACCTACCGTTTTGCCACGCACACACAAACGCGCGCGCGAATGTGCGCACCAACACAGGCATGCTCAATGACCTCCGTAACCCTGCCACAGTATCCCCCCCACCCCTTCCGTCTGTCTGTCTGGTTGTCTGGACTGTTTGTACTTTCCCACCTCCTTCCCCCAGCATGCCTTGCTCCTGGCCACGCCCAGTCTCCATTACATGCCCGGCCACACCCAGTCTCCATTTCAGAAGTGAACAGGTTGGGATTTTCTGAATCTAAAGCACAGCTTGCCCAGTCTTTCGTGCCATACCGTTGTTCGTTCAGAAGTAATCAAGCTTTCCAGGACAATTCCACCGCCAACAAAGGTAGCCATATCAGAGAGACATCTCAGTCAACTCTCAAATTCTACACTAATGAAGCACTGTCTCTCCAGAATCTGCTGTTGTGACCTATAACCCCTTTCTTTGCTGACATAATGTTCTTCTCCCCCCTCATGAAGACACTCCCACTCTAAAACAAAAAGGGACGAATCACAACCAAGAATGTTTTCAGGTGGACACATAGGGGGACCAATCAGGTGTCTGATGGCTGCAACACTTCCTCACAGCACAAGAGGGGCTTTGCTGAAGTTGAGCAAGTCCTGCATTGGTGGACAGGCCTGCCCTCACAGGATCACACAGAGAAGCACATCTCCCTCCTTCCCCTGGCTCAGGCTACTACATCCAGCCCCTCACCCACCTAACCCTCTGCTATAGCACAGCCTTGGGAACTTTCTACCCACACTTCCCTGAATTAGCATTGGCTAAGAGGAGGAGATGCAGATGGGGTTTAGGATTTGAGTGGGGCTTATGGATTGAATGAAAGTGTTTTTATGTTTTATTAAAAATGTTTTTTTTTTTTTATTTTGTTTTGTTTTCCTTCTTACAATGCCACTGCTACAGCAGAATAATATGAACTGAATGGAATGCTGGGAAACTGTGTGGTTTTCAGTCATGTGACCATGGCTCAGGGGAGGAGCCGGGCAGATTTGAGCCAATGAGGGGGCGTTTGTGGTCTGTCAGTCATCCAGGTGACGTCGCTCTCAAAGGGTCTGCAGTGGAACTCTATGCAGGATGTAAATAACATTAGATCACAGATCACAAGAGGGAGGATTTTTTTCAAGTGACCGGAGAGTGCGGTCTCATCTCTTTGTTTCTGTCACTTGAGTTCTGCACACACATTGTGTTTATCTACAACCTCTACATGAGGGACGTGTCCTGTTCTTCCTGTCGTCCCGATTCCGGCTGCTCAGCCAGCTTTGAAGCCTTTCTGCCCTCCCGGAATTTGAAAGACAAAAACAATGTGAATTAGTTGCGTTTGTATATATCTATATAATGTTTTGCATACATTTATCACTTTATAAGCTATTTTTATTTGAATTTTTTGTTCTTTCTCTTCTTCAAAGCCGTAAAAGATTTTTGTTGAACACTTAATTCTGGCCAAAGTATAAACTATCGTTATACGTGTTGTAGATATGCAAAAAAGGAAAAAAGTAATCAAACTAAACAAGAATGATGCCGAAATTAATGATTTTATTTTACTGATGTTAGGAAAATTAGTTGTTGAACTAGATGTTGACCAAGTGTTATCTATGCATTTTTTTGATCTAGCAGTTGTCAATAGCAGACAGCAAAATGTCAAAATGCCTTGCATGTCCTGGGACAATTTTGAGAAAATATTAAATGTAACAAATATTTTTTAATTTTATTTATTCTATTTTATATTGGAGTATACTGGTTTTATTATGTTGGACGATTAATTATGTTTCATCTTAAACTTGTCTCACTCGGTCATTAAGGCCATTTAATGTGTCTCAGTTCAACCATTCTCATTCAGCTAGGAATTCCCACATGTAGATGATTGACAGGTTAGTTAATGTATAGACAGCCAATCCGAGTGTTGCTGTAAGGTGTGCTAGAAACAGTGCTAACCTCAGTTGGTGTATCCATAGCTATGGATTATGTGGGCTTTTTGAAAGACTATATCAGTAATAATGAAGGTAAAGTGCATGCTATAGCCTCACATCCACTTATCAGAGTTCTGGGGGTGTACCATGAAGCCAGATTACCAAGTTAGCTGGTAAACTTACTGAAGTAAAAATATTTAAGATGCTGTTTTACGGACAGATGGTCGTTAAGTGTCATTGTGTGTTTTGAACACATTAAATGTATGTAGAACTAGTTTCATTTACAAAAGTCTGTTAGTCTTCATAATGTTTACCAAAGTTGGCAGGATAACCAGTAAACTCGCTTCATGTTATGGTCCCCAGAAGGTCCTTCATGTGTTTTTGTTTCCTTTGGGAAAGATCGAGAGCATGGGATGAAACCTGGAAAGTTGTGGGAGTCCTCCAGGTGGTTAAACTCAGTGTAAATGCCAGTGTGCTTTTTTTTTTTTTTTTTGGACAATAAATTTTGTGACTTCAGTTTTTCAAAAAGTAAAAAAAAAACTGATAACCTCACGCATCGCATCACAGCCCGAACCCGAAACTACACTACAGCATCCCTGCCTCAGCAATACCTGTGCCTCATCTTCAGCCCAGCACCGGGGGGTGGGGGGGTCAGTTCAACAGGCAACGAGTGTGTTCTGCTAAGGCTCATGGGAGATGTAGTCCAGAGGGCACAAGCTACCCCTTCCACATATACAAGGCCCGGTCACAATTCACCTCTTATGACCTCTGCCTGCACACCAACACTCCTGTGGTGCATTGACTTGAGCCACCATCTTGTATGAGGGTTGTTACAACTGAGCGAGCCAAATTTCAGCGAGGAGGAGAGGCCAGAATCATGAGGCAGTTAAACTGCTAGCCAAAACGGGAATCCTAACCCAGCAGGCACTGAGTTGCTAAGTGCTGTTACCAGAGTAAAGTAGCCCTTTCTACAACAACAGTGCCACAAACTGTTAAATTCAGTTGAAAGGAAGAGTAATTATCAGTCTTTCTGAGAACGGGATAAGAGTAGGTTACCATGTTTGCTGGGCAGCAAGTAGGACTACATATCCCATCAGCACTTGTGTACATTTTGCCTGTTGAAGTATTCTTGGAGCTAGAAGTGGTGACAGTGAAAGTGCACAATCTGTTCACAACCAATCCATGCAGATAACTGATGTCCAAGTCAAAATGGAAAAAAAAAAAGTTGGGTTCTTCTGCATTTCACTAATTTTACACCATATAAATGTAATCTGTTGTGAGAATAAACTACATATTGAAATATGACATCTGTGCCTGATCTGAAATGCGTGATGTTTGGAGTCTGATAAAACCTGTGTTGGGATTGTGGTATTGAAATGAAGGGAATCATAACAATGAATGGTTTTCATTTACATTTTTACATTTTATCTCACAAAAACCTGAGCATGAAGTGCATCTGATTTACTGTCAAAATACAAAATGAAAAAGTTGCATTGTGTCAAAAAAAGTCAATATGCATGCTTTGTGAAATGCAACCCAGTCCTGGTTGACTCTGCTCTACACCTTATTCTTTGTCCTGTCTTTAACTGTCACAGTGCTTTCTTGATCTCATTTACACAAATTCCAATCATTTCAAACAACTTTTTCTTGCATGAGGGGTTTATACAGCTCATTTACTATTATTTAAAGGAGAAAAATCAAATATTTTTCTGTCAACCCATTTTTGTGACTTTTGGAGGTAAGACTATAGTCTTATGTCTTTTTTGAATTTTCAGCAAAACATAATCATGGTCTTTTAAAATCTCCAGGAAACATAACAGGTAGGAGGAAAAATGGAATGTACCGTAGTTTGGCTCTAACCCCCTAGATTTACATACAGTTACAGGAAGGTAAAAGGGGTTAGGAGTTTGTGTGGAATGTCGTCTCAGTCATTAATAAGCGTAATGAATGAATTCCAAGCATTCCATGTACACAGTAATTCCGATTATTATAAGCTATGATTCGTGGTAAATAATGAAGATACAATTTTAAAAAGCACAATTACTCATCAATGGCTAGTGACCCGGTTGTAAAAACCACCCAGAGTCATATGAACTACAACCTTCAATATTACTGCTATCATCATCACCATAGTTACCATTATTTGATAAGATAACACTGTTTTAATAGCTGTCTCTACCACAGCATGGTCATGCTTGGACTGTTTAAAATTCAAGCATTTCAGATGAGTGTACTAATCAGATAAAACTACCAGAGGAGATACTACACTAAGTCCTCCCTATATACTGGTTTAGTTGTAATACAGTATTGATTCTGTTCGTGGAACTGCAATCCAATTTACTTTTCTAAATATCAACAATTACTTTGATCCTTGTCATTTAAACGATTGTATAAAATAAATTACGTATAGACGTCTTCATATTTTCAATACTTTATCAGGAAAACAAGCGAAATCCCCACCCTCCCGACACAGTTATTGCAACGTCTCACAAGGTGAAGCTTCGCTGATGAAATCTTTGACAGCTAGCCATGGATAAATCCATATACTCAATTATTTATGTTAAGGCATTGTATTATAACTCATTTTTAAAGAGCAGGAATGGCAATACTGAATGATTGAGCGCAACCAGCTTCAACATGATGCCAAGGGTAAAAGCACATTTTCCGTTTTGAATTAAATCAGGTGTAATAAAACGACACCTTCTCTCCATTCAGGCCTCTATGCATTAATCTGTGTATTCATGTAAGTAAGCGAAAAACTGTTCTCATGTCCATGGGAGTTCAGAATGAAAATAGCTAATATGAGCTCCAAGTAGATGTATTTAAGGGAAAATACTTCAAGCTGACTGCCAGTAACAGAAGATGAACCTGATTACTCTGAACCAGTCAGTATCACTTATGAATAAAATAGTGAATAACTGTGGATTGCGGGTAAATTTTAGGTTTCAAGCTTGGTTCCCTTGCAGAACCCCCATGCCTTAAATGTACAGGACTTTTGGAAAGTCTCTGTGTGTCGGGTGGAAGGGTCTCCATGGCGTTGGCGCGGTAGTTCAGTGCCAGGGTCTGGGGTGCCACACGGCGGAGCCGCGGTCCCAGCTCACGCCGCTGCTGGCGGACAGGGGGAGCGAGGTCTTGGACGTGGCACGGATGCTGTGGGAGGAGAGGGCGGGACCAGGTTTGCTGCTCCTGCCGCTGCTCATGGAGGTGAAGCTGGGAAACGCGACGGGGGGCAAGACCATCT
The DNA here is from genome assembly GCA_019788955.1 of Albula glossodonta. Lineage (NCBI taxonomy): Eukaryota > Metazoa > Chordata > Actinopteri > Albuliformes > Albulidae > Albula > Albula glossodonta. Next base: position 3,077,930 of record JAFBMS010000049.1, read on the forward strand.
CCACGGGCCTCAGGGCCTCCTGTCGGGATGTGGGTGGGGCAGGGGGTGGGGCCAAGGGTGGGGATGGGCCTGCTGGGCTGCCTTTAGTGGATAAATATGAGGGCGGCCGCTGTAGAGTGGGCCTCCTGGTAGAGCTGGTGACCCTAGACGTACTCTTTTGGGTGGGGCTGCTGCCGGAGCTCCCGGTGTTGGATTTTGGGAGGGGTCGTTTGTGTGACCCCTTGCTTGCCCCCTTGTGGCGGGAATCACCTCCCCCTGAGGTCTGCGGGACCACTGTGGGCTGGGACGGGACACCCTCGGCCTCACGGGCCAGGAACTCATCGATTCGGGTCAGCAGGCGGTCGCCAGGAACACGGGGGCGGCGAGCTGCTGGGCGGGGGGCGGCAGCCCGTCTCGTCCGCCTGCGTTTCTCCTTTTTTCGCGGTTCTTTTGGGCCGATTCCGTCCAGCAGGCCTGTTGCAGCTGCCCGTGCGAGGATGTCCTGCACCGTTTCCGTCTCCTGGTCCTGCAACCAAAACGGGAAGATCCTGTCATATCAGGAAGATCCTACTAGATCAAGGTGATCATCACCAATCCTTTGGATCACATTTATTGTTTAAGAATTTTTGAAAATAACAGAACCAATCCCCCTCTCACAGAGGGTAGCCATAAACTGTTTTGACACCAAAGCCATGACTGTAGGACAGATTTATTTTTAACACATCACGTGTAGTCAGGAATTTATTATCCGAGTTCTGTATCTATCATTTATTGCACATAAGCTCACAATGTAGAAATCTAGTTAAATAATTGGTTACATCCTACAATGCATAATCTGAATAGTTTAACCCTCACACCACATGGTCAAAGATTACATGAGTGGAACGACAGACAACCACATCGGAAAATGTGAGAATTGATCTAGCTCGTTCTTTTCTATTTTTTCAGTTATTTTAGTCCACCTGACTTGCCGTCTAAAGATCTATCGGGGGCGTACGACCAATATTAAACTAAACTAGAACCAGATGCTGGCTCTTTCAAAACCATGTTACTCCCCTTTAGAATGTTACTCTGTTGGTAAGGTTACAGACAGAGACTGGGAAACCAGAGAGAAGGAAGACAGCGGTAGAAGAACTACAGAACTTGTTTACATAAAATGATATCACTGAAAGCAGCCCATTTCAGCTGAATCAGTAGGAGAAGTCATGTTCTAAGCTAACCCTTATTTAATCTTTCTTCCTGAACCATTATTTACTCTTCATGCTGCCAGCCTTGAGACAGTGGCCATGTTCCCAGTCACAATGCTGGTGGATTGGTTTCCACATTGTTCGATCAGTTGTGTTGGGTTTAATTATTAACGTTGCTGACTTCCGTTTTACTTTTTACCATAACAGTGACATGATCCATACACTACACTCATACTGGTGACTAAGAATTAAGTCCCAGGAAACATACTTATGGTATACAAATACCGAACTGAGCAAGAATTTACAAATGAAGGGCTCAGTTAAAATTTCTCAGAGATACTGACAGAACGTGTCCTGGCTACACACTCTCATCCAGGAGTTCACGTTCAAACACTTAGGAACTTGCTCAAGGAAAAAAACCCATTTTCCAGCTCCTATTACCCATTAGCGATGCTAAATGATAATCAAGCACATTAGTGATCATTATCATTAGGCCGTTGCCGGTGGCCTGCAGATACAGAGGTGCTCTTTCTCCAGTCAGCGAGACCTTCTACCTCACTGTACAGAGCCGTACAGACTCAAACCCTCACAGCACCTCAATAATTCAGACCAGATAAACAGAATATGGATGACGGCGGTAGTTTGGGGGGAGGAGTGCAGGTCTTTGAGGTTACCTCGCTGACGATGATGCCCCTAGACATCGGCTGCATTATTCAGGAGACCCTGTTCAGGCACTCATGGTATTTAGGCCACAGGGTCTGGCCTCGCTCCGCGGGAGGGAACGTTCTCTCTTTTCAACGCGGGTCATGTGCTTTTTCCCCTTAAATGGCGGACCTGCCTTACAATTTATGGAATTTTTTGTGAAATTCCAACCCCAAAAATGAACCGATTCGAATCCGTTCATTTTTAACAACATCATTTGAAATACAATTATAAAGCTGCTCATAGACAGGAATACAAGAGTAGTTGAGATGCATCTCAGATGTGATTATACCAATTTGAATTTAATTTTGTTCATTCGGTATAATTGATTGGTCCAATTAGGAAATAATTAGTCAAATCAGGTCCAATTAGAAGTGAGATACGGGTAAGGCTTCAGAGTGGGAGTCCCACAGGGATCGGCCGCCTCCTGTGCAGCTGTGAAGTTAGTAGATTTAATGCTTCATGGGAAATTGTATGAGATGGGCTGGAGTGGATTTTCAGACACTCTTTATGACCCCATGGTGATTCCACAAGCAAAGGAGTTTCTAAATCCCTTCACAAGTATATTCACTCATCTATGTAGCATGAAAATAAAAGTTAATTTGACTTTTGTTAAAATGATACACCTCCATGTTGCCAAAATTTAAAATATCACAAATTACGCTTTAGGGAAATAGAAACCGAAAAGCCTGGAAAGGTTCCTCCATTTGCCTGCATTAACTTATTTTTGAGGTACCCCTTTTATTAATGAATTTACACTGTTTCCTAAGTATACTTTAAGCAGGCTGAATGAGTGTGTGGCTAGTAGGCATCTTGTTGCTGTGCTGTGTTTGTATGGCTTGTGCATAGAATAGGAGCCAATAAACAGTTTAAGCTTATGCTTATTGTTCAGCTATACGTGCTGTTTTCTTTCTGTCTTTACAAAAATGTACTCTTACAGAACGCCAAGTTCCAGTCATGGCTGAGCTCAAGATTCAGAGTGCTTGTATAAGTCTTGGTGGGTGTTTTTCTCAAAGAAGAAGATCTGCTTTCACATTCTGCTTGTGCAGCTGTGTAGCAACAGTACCCACAGCAAACCCTGACAGCACCAGGCTGTCTCTGATAAAACTGCTCTCTCTTGCGTTTGTGAGAAGGGGAGACGGTTGGGGGGGGGGGGGGGGTTTGGGGCCATTAAGGGTAGAGTGGGACTTGCAGTCAGCTATTTCCAAAAACTTCTTTTGATGGTTAAATATTTCAGTTGTGACAGCAAGGAGAGAATTGTAGCGGACAGAGAGATATTTTGGGCTTTGACGATTTCATTCAACATTTAACACAATGCCTCTTTTCTGCTGACAAAAGACTTGCAGAGGCTACAAGAGCTCCATATTTATCATTTCTGACACACCGCTATGACAAATTACACCTCTGTGCTGAAAACAAGACTTTGAAAAGAGAGAGGAAATTGACAGGTTACTTTAATAGGAGCTTCGCATAATTATGTAGATGACTTTTTCCAATTAGTCGTGTGTCCTACAAGTGACCGACAGACCAACAGGGCAGAGATGCCTGACCCTGGCCCTGGAGAGCAGCAGTTGGCTCCAAAGTACTTCATTATTAGTTACAGCAGTTGATTAAATAGTTAACTTTTCTTACCTGGTTGCCTGATAAGACAGGAACAAAAACAGTGTATTCTGTAGATGACCAGGACCTGGGTTACAGACTCGTACAGACCCTGTGGCTTTCCAAAACCAGGGTTATGGCCTCCTATAGACTCTGTGGGGACCCCTGATACAAGATTCACACCTCCATTGTGAGAAGGGATGGACTGAACACACTTTCCCACAGAAAGTACTCATTGTAACAACAGAGGGATAGAGCCCAATGGGCCAGCAAAAAGCTTCACAGTAAGGCTTCGGGCTTTTACAGGCGCTAGTGGGGCGGAACACAGAGGGGCTGGAGGAAAAGGCAGGGCAGGGCTGTGGAGCTCCAGTCTGATCCCATCTCTATAGCCTCATTCCCTGCTTTTATGGGCCTCTCCCACCCTCATACAGTCACACAGATCGTAAACTTTTCACAGGGCCCAGCAATTCACATCTGAAATATACCTGCACGTTACCCAGCACAATTTATGAGCTCTGGAAAAACCTCCACTTTTACACGGACTATAATGTCAAGGAATACCTTGGGTTTTATTTTTGTATTACATTTTAATTAATTTTTTTAGAGGACAAAACATAAAAAGGGCCTTTTTTTTTTACTTGCTGAATTATTCATTTTTGCAGATCCAGATAATGATAATGCAACAATGTAAAATTATTCATATTGAATATAAAATGATTCTCATTTCAAAAGACCGATGAGGAAGGATAGCTGTTCTATTGCTGTGACATTAACAATGAGAAATTGTTAATGTCACAGCCAATTTAATCTAATGATCAGCTGTTAAAACACATAATTACCATATTTTGGTCAGCTGTGCTCAGCAGGAAAATGGGATTTCCATTTTATGGAATACCATTACATCAGAACCACTACATACAGTAATATCAAGACCATTACATTATAAATTGAATACAGTTAGAGAAAAACATGATCCCAACATAACACAACAACAGGATGGTACTAGAATACAGATATATACCATTACAGCTATATTGAAACCGCTATGTACGCCTTCAGGTAGTGCATGAATTAAAGGCGCGTACTTGTGAAGCACTTGTGAATTCCATGGCTTGGACTTGAACCTCCAAACGACAGTTTGATTTGTCTTGCTGGAAAAAATAGCAGGTAAGCTGGTTTAACTAATCAGTCTCATTACTCTCTAGCACCCTCTCCTGGCCAGGCAGGTGCCTGCAGGTTCAGGAACTGAACATACATCAACTTTGCATGGTTCCAAAGGCATAGGCAGAACGGTATTGAAACTGCAATGTGTAAGAAGAGCAAAGGCTAACTGCTACGTTATTTACAGGAACTACATTTGCGGCCGCTTCATCCTGGGTATAGATATAGTGGGCCAGTGGGTGGGGCTGATAACATTGATTCGGATACAGAAAAAAGGGAGACATTTTTAAAAGAAAATAACAAATGCTGTATCTGTCTGAAGCTAAACTCTGACTCACCAGTCTGGAGCATCACTTACAGCCTCAAAGAAAATCAGAACCTCATTCAGCAAAAGGAAGCCAGTCCTTCCTCTTAACTAGAGTTCAAATGGATCTAGTTATCAGTGGTGTTATCAACAGTGGTGTTATCAACAAATAAACTATTTTATTAAGACCAGAGTTTGATAAAGCCTTTTAAATGCATCTGTACTTAACATATATTTTAATTCAGCAATGGTAAAGAATTGATATTGAGTATGAATTTCCAGTCCAATTACTTTGTATTTACTGGAGTCCAACAGAATCGACAATGAGTAAACACACTCACACACCCACCCACACCTGCACACCCACATGCTGCGAGCAACAAGAAAACCGCTTACTCATCCGCTATTGAACTGTGAAACAAAGACGCCGTAAATTATCTCAACGCGTTTCAGATGCACTGCATTGCAGAACACCTTTGGGAACCGTGGCTCAGAGCAACGAGGAAATCATTGCAAGTTTGAGAATAAGGAAATGGGTTTGCCACCATGTCACATTTCTGAAATATGGAAGAGATAAGAGACGCAGCTGTGTCCGAAAGCAGAACGCAAACGGGCAGTAACGTCTGCATTTCCATTGATCTGCAGAGATATCTGTATTCCCAGTAATCTGCAATTCAAGAGGAGGCTGTGCACCCCTCACACCAGGGGGGGCTTCTGGAGAGAGGGGAGTCCTTTAAACACTCTCTGAAGATTACTGCGTTGACCTCCTTACTGTGCGGAAAACGCAGCGACACATGAATAATAAAAGACCATTTGTGGTATTGCTGCAAAACCCTGAAAATCGCAGAGAAACGCTGGCAACACACGAGTGTGTGCAGAAAATAAGGCAGAGCGCGCCCACGTAGGAGTTCCACGAAAAGATACGATCCCTAATTGGATCAGGAACTTTCCAACAGGATAGCAATCTCACATCTGTAATTTACAAGGATGCACATTATGGCACATGGAAAATGGGTTTAGGAGGAAGTCAGAAAATGGATTTGTTAGCCTTCCGCAGTGACCGGTTCCTACCAACACAGGAGGGAGCAGCTGTGAGCATGTGTCTCCTCCGATTCATGTGACGATGAGCCCTCGCTTCTTTCCACACTGCAAATGAACCAGCAATTACGTAACGCTAAGGTCACTGTAGGATGATGAAGTCAGCATGCTTTTGGTTCATTCGCTTGCAGTACCCCAACTGACCATGAGTGGCCGCTAAAGAGTGATGAGACCAACAAAAATTAACCGGCTTAAAGCTGAAAAACCTCTGGTTGAGTCAAGTGGGGCTTTAAGTATGTCTGAGACATTTCCGCTTTCCTTCTCACTTTACAGGTACAACAATTTTTTGTGACACACAACGTTGTAAAAGCAATGTACAGCCATGAGCTACAGTAGCTACAGTTGAATATCTGAATTAATTTGTCAGGAAGGAATCTGAGCATGAACCACAGAATAGCTATTGTGTTGCACGATATTGGCATAAGGGAAAAGGAAGACACGGTAGACCGGTGACACAGTTGAAGGGAGATTGGGCCTGGGCGATGAGGGTAACACTGCAGAAGATCGCTCTGCTCACCTCTCTGGTCAGCGTGGCCAGGAAGCAGCCGTTGCTATCCTCGGATGGGTCCATCCTGAAGAAGTTTCCCTCAGCATCACCATCTTTGGGCACACTGCTGGGGGCCAGAGCTGGGGCGGTCACCCTGAACGAAATCACCAGTCAGTCAGAGCATGTCTACCACCCATCAAACAGCATCACTGTGTCACAGGGTTTTACAGATGAAGGAGTGAGCTGGGTGTTTGTAATGCTGCCGTACATTTAAATGACAATCAATTCAGGCAAACAAATAAAAAATATGTAACTGCTTGCTAAAAAAACACATTTAAGCTATCTTATAGAGTGCCCTTGTGAATTTAGCTGGAATATGGAAACTAGTTAAGACTAAATTCCATGCTTTAATTACTTTTGTTCCCTCCATAAGTATCATTTCACATAAAAGGTTGTCGATACTTTGGTTGCTCGGTCATCTTGTTGATGGAAAGACCCTTGTTCAATTCCAGGCTTGATATAGTACTGGAGACTTATACTGATACTGTTGGTAAATGGCCAGCTGAATTGGGCTAAATGGCCTGTTCTGGACATCAGATGTGTCATTTGCTGCATGACCCTTGACCCTTAACCCCTGACCCTGGGACAGTACCTGAACAGTGGTTGCTTGGAGCAGTCCACCGCTTGCTCCAGCGCCTTCGCCACAACTTCCTCGTTCTCTTCTCGGTGTATGGAGCATGTGCAGTACACCACTGCACGCACCTTGGAAACTGCGATGAAAGAGAACAGGTGTTCAGATGAACACTTACTCGATCATAGACTTGTAGGTTCTACTTGAAGCACTCAGCTAAACTCAGAAAAGCATCAAGAAGAAAATCACCAATATTCAAAATAGTAGTTCATAATCGAAAAACACCATAATTTTCCTCAGAATTAACCTCTGCTTAATGCATCTCATACATTATATTACCAATGAGTGTATTTTATAGCCTTACTTGTTAAAAAAAAAATGCAAGAGTATATGTATGGCATAACTGGACATTTCTTCTTTAACACACCATTTCCAGTGTCTACTCTCTTCAACATTCACAGCCCAGAAGATAAGTGTGGCGTGAAGGGAGAAGGAAGGCAGGACATGTGGAACAGGGTACTGAAGGAGTCCATGTCCAATTATCTGCTCATCTGCTATACTGTGATCAGGAACTGTTCACATTGGAGGGATTGATTAGGTACAGAAGTAATACGACTGCATACTGAAAATCGTCTCCCGTCATTTTTGAGTGTGTTAACAATATTATTTCGCTATGGACTTGCAGTGAGTTTTCAGTCTTCTGTATGAACATGAGCCACGACACCTGTAATATTTAAAATAACCGCAACCGTCTTACCATGAGTACATTCGATATTTTCCACCGACGCCACCATTCTAGAAATCATAACTTTTCAATAACCCACATATCCGCCATTTTAGATCAATGATAAAAAAAAACACAAGCGGCATTAGATCCACTTATGTGTTTCATGTTCCTTTTCATGACCCATCAGCCAGGAACACAGAGGTTCCGTATCTCTCTAAAGATCAGCATCCATATTTTTATAAAATTTGACACAAAACCCTCTGGGAATTTGTTTAATCTTATGATATTGCATTAGATCACTTAACCAATGAGTATAAGACAGAGAGTCAGCTCCCTTCCAATTCAATAGCCATTAGCGATGCAACAGCAGTAGCACAATGGCCAACTCAATGCAGTTGTATAGATAAATGACCACCAATTACGGAGGTTTCAGCCGCTAACAATGGACTGTAGTCATTTCGCACCATTCTGGAGTCACCCTTACCGTATGTTGAGAAGCGGAAATGTCAAAAGTTTCAGAACTATGACTCATTATAAAGCTGAAGCTTACAAACCGTTTTCACCAAAATTGAATGAGATGATTCTAATAACAATTATCAGGGGGTAATGTATATCCGAAACAGATATGAATCCCAATTGAAAACAAACGCTCACAGAGAAGCAGCTCTTATCGGATTCCTTTTCCATCTGTTTTCTCCGATGTTTAAATCAATAAAACAGACAGGATGGAAGATGAAGGGAAGAAATTACACCCCTGTGTCCCATTTCCATGAAAATGAATGTGTCTAATCAAGAACAACAAACAAATGTTCCAGAGCAGTACATCTTTTTATACAGCAAATAAAGTGAGCATAATATTTGTTTTGATATCTCTAATTATCATTTTATTGTGCATGAATATTTGCTTCTACTGTTTGAATACAAAGGAAATAATAATACCAAGAGGTTGGATGTGCGGCACAATATTTTCATTTTTACTACCCAATACCCTGTCAACAGGAATAGAAATCAGACCTACTTCACACAATGTGGTCGGAACATTGTTACAGGAAGGAATACACCAGATATTTGCGATACTTAGCTCCACACATTTAGGGAATAGATATATGAATGCAAAGAATTGCATTCCTAAAACTTTAACACGTTAATGATAACTCCATTCAGTCATCCATCATTTGAAGATAAAAAAAAAAAAAACAATTCATTTGCTGCACTGTACACTGTGCACTGCATAACCAAACTACGAACGGCGCCCCCTGGCGAAGTATTCATCATCGCAGGAGACTTCAGCCATGCCAGTCTGAAATCAGTTCTTCCGAAATTCTACCACGTAGACTTTGCAACGAGAGGGTAGAATGATCTGGACCTTGTGTACACGAACATCAAATGAGCGTACCGAGCCTTTCGTCGCCCACATTTCAGTTCCTCAGATCACATCTCTGCCAAACTGTTTCGTGCATACAAAACGTTACTCAGACACAGGAAACCAGCCACAAAACTAACCAAAGTGTGGCCAGAGGGTTCCATCCCTGCACTACAGGACTGCTTTAAACATACTGACTGGAAAATGTTAAGGGTGGCTGCCACTTATGAGCACTCTGTAAACTTGGGAGGAACATACAGCATCTGTAACAGGCTACATTACCAAGTGCATGGATGATGTTACTAACGTCACCATAAGAGACACCACAATGTTTTGTCTAGTTGCATTATATTTGGTTGCACTCTATGCTGTTTATGTTGCCTGTTTGTATGTCACATGATGGTCCTGAGGACAGGCAATTTCATCCCACTGTGTACTTCCAAACATCAGTCTGCTATTAGTATTGGAAGCCTGTGGGTGAAACCACCTTGTGGGAGGCAAACAGGAATCATCCAGGTTTCAGTAACTTCTCCAAAGTAACTCACCAAAAGCTGAATTTTCTCACAGCTGAAGCATCTCACAAGGAATAAATCTCTTTTGAAGTGTTAGATAAAACAAAAACTACTTCCAAACTCCCATGTCTTACAAAGCATTCATTTCTTGTGGTAGCATAGTACACGTAGATGTGACGTACTAACATGAGCACACGCAAAAACTCATACAGACATACAAGCTATCAAACAGAAACACACACATACATTTGCATGGAGACATGCACATGCGTGCACACACACATACACACACTTCTAAACACATACATACATACGCATATATACACACACACGCACACATGCTTACACACGTTTACAAACATACATTCCGATTTTCCCCTTCATTTAAGCATGTAGATGAGCTCAAACAGAGGTTGTGCGAAAGGTTTATGCTGTGTGGTTGGAATAGATATTCCATTGCTTCCTACCATAATCTACCCATTACGCGGTGAGAAGCTGTACTATGAGATACTCACTGCACAGAGTAATGTGACCATCTATCACCACGCTCAAGCTTGCCTTCTCTTACCGGGTAATTACGGACAGAGATCAGACCAGCAGCTCGCCGCTTGACTTAAAGAAGAAGGATCCTCCATTTTAATGAATGTCTTGCAATAAAAAAAGAGGTGTTTCGCCCATTTTTCACAATGACAAAGCAGCCGAACAGCGGATCGTCATAAAGCCCTCACTAAAAAAAGATCTCTGGTGTGAAGGCTCAGATCTGAAGTACGGTATTACAGTCGTTTGGCCAACGTAGCGAGACGGGACACCCTGTCGCTTTCAATCACACAGACTAAAATTACTGTTTCATTGTGCCGAGGCTGAACTGAATCGGAGTTGATTGACTTTCTAGTGGAGGAGGGGTATCATATTGGTACTGCAGAACTGTGAGAGAAGGTAGTCTTTAAACTGTGGTATATACTGGCAGGTAGTCTCTAAGCTGTGGTATATACTGGCAGGTAGTCTCTACACTGTGGTATATACTGGCAGGTAGTCTCTAAACTGTGGTATATACTGGCAGGTAGTCTCTAAACTGTGGTATATACTGGCAGGTAGTCTCTAAACTGTGGTATATACTGCCAGGTAGTCTCTAAACTGTGGTATATACTGGCAGGTAGTCTCCAAGCTGTGCTATATACTGCCAGGTTGTCTCTAAACTGTGGTATATACTGGCAGGTAGTCTCTAAACTGTGGTATATACTGGCAGGTAGTCTCTAAGCTGTGGTATATACTGGCAGGTAGTCTCTAAACTGTGGTATATACTGGCAGGTAGTCTCTACACTGTGGTATATACTGGCAGATAGTCTTTAAAACGTGCTATATACTGACAGGTAGTCTCTAGGCTGTGCTATATACTGACAGGTAGTCTTTAAACTGTGGTATATACTGGCAGGTAGTCTCTAAACTGTGGTATATACTGGCAGGTAGTCTCTACACTGTGGTATATACTGGCAGGTAGTCTCCAAGCTGTGCTATATACTGGCAGGTAGTCTCTAAACTGTGCTATATACTGACAGGTAGTCTTTAAACTGTGGTATATACTGGCAGGTAGTCTCTAAAATCAGCTATATACTGGCAGGTAGTCTCTAAACTGTGCTATATACTGACAGGTAGTCTCTAAGCTGTGGTATATACTGGCAGGTAGTCTCTAAAATCAGCTATATACTGGCAGGTAGTCTCTAAACTGTGCTATATACTGACAGGTAGTCTCTAAGCTGTGGTATATACTGGCAGGTAGTCTCTAAGCTGTGGTATATACTGGCAGGTAGTCTCTAAGCTGTGGTATATACTGACAGGTAGTCTCTAAACTGTGGTATATACTGGCAGGTAGTCTCTAAGCTGTGGTATATACTGGCAGGTAGTCTCTAAACTGTGGTATATACTGGCAGGTAGTCTCTAAGCTGTGGTATATACTGGCAGGTAGTCTCTAAGCTGTGCTATATACTGGCAGGTAGTCTCTAAGCTGTGCTATATACTGGCAGGTAGTCTCTCGGCTGTGCTATATACTGGCCTCAAATGGGCTAGGACCCAATCAAACATACTTAGTCTTTCAAACGTACTATGTAATATGCAAAACAATAAAAAGCAGACATTACACTTTTCAGAGTATATGCTACTCTATTTTAGAATGCAAAGAACACATTCCAAAAGGTGTTTTCTTGTCTCCAGTAAAACTATACCCAAAAAAAAATACCCAAAGAAACTTGTTATAAAATAAAGTCCGTTTTGAGTGAATTAGATGCACTCTTTGAGAAGCCTATGAGCATTTGATTTGGTTCTGACCAAATACAAAATCCCACAAAGCAACTCAGCACTGATGTTTTAATTCTTTAATATGCTTTCATCGTGTACATGTCATTCATAATATTTAGAAATTCTACCAGGCCCTTTAACCTGATATATTTTCTATTGCTATCGATGTTGTCCTAAAGTCAGTGCATGGCACTGAATCTGCACTGATGAAAAGCAGGAGCATGCCAAAATGATAGGAAATCATGTGCTTGAGATATGTTTATATTAATAGAGGTTTTTTAATATAAATTTTTATATAAATTAAGGTTGTCCAATGACCATTCATTTGACACCCAGCTGTTACACAACTGTCCATTACAGTCCATCCTTTTGGGGAATAAAAATATGTCTAAAACCTCCAAAAATCTGGATAAATTTATGAGAATGGGTCCATTCTACATTCAATACTGTAGCACTCTGATTTAAAACAAAAAAAAAAAGTTTAATTTGCTTTTTCCCTATAACGCATCATTCCTGTGGAAATGATCGTTCTTAATCAAATTTGAGAGGATGGAAAGATCCGATGGGGAGAAAGCATAATTACAACAGTGCTGGGAGTGCTGAAATGAAGACGTGGGAACGGACCAGAACGCGTGTGAATTTAATCAGCCTGGCCCGCCCTCAATGAGACGCATAATCAAGACAAGGGGGAGAGCCTTCAGCCTCCAGCTAATTTGGGAAAACATCTCCCCGTCTACGATTCACGTTACTCCCATAAATACTGTCATTTTCAGCATTTTTCTGCCCTCCCATAATGCATTTGTCTATATTGGATGCCTCCCTGCTCAGGTCTAATTGAGTTGTGAGATAATTTGCATTTGAATGTAAAGCTAAGACACTAGAGACGGGATCCGCGATGTATATTCAGCCGGCAGTCATTCACATATACATCACGTAGCGCAAAAACGTCTTTACATATTTGAGCGGCTCTGTGGTTGCATCCACTTCCCCTTTAGGGTTACCATCCATGCTCTGAAACGCTGACTTCTTCTGTATTGCTAAAGACAATCTTACATTTAACATGAATACAGAACATGGTTTGTCACATGTCACATGTAAACGGAATTTAATATCCTTTTTGTATGAATTTACATGTTGATATTTACATGTGACCCAGATCCAATGGTGACACAGAGATTATGTTCTGAAAAGAAAGAATGAGTAAATAAATACCAACCAGAATACCAGAGAATGTCTTTCTTGGATAACACAGCTCCAAGTTACCAATGTCACATGGAGGGTTGCAACTAAAACTCTATTAAATGAAAAAAGATCTAATCTGAGAAACTAGTAAAGGGAGAATGAAGTATGAGGACACCAGAAATGTGAGGAGATAAAATTATCTGTCAATCACTGCGCTATATATTCAAACCAATCAAATGATTTTGTTCATCCTGAAAAACACAGTGATTGGTTCAAAATAAGTGAGCTGCTAGCTCACATACTGCTAGCACAAATACTGAAACCTCTTTTTTGTGTCACGATACCTCACCTACCTATTCTCCTATCACTAGTTTGCGGTGGGGGAAAAATAGGTGCCAAGATTTCTTTCATCTGCCAAAACCTTACAGCACGCTCTTGTTAGGCTTATCCTTTACCAGCTAGGGGTTAACACCCTGTCTTTGCTTTAATGTACCCTCTACAACACAATGCCACAACCCCCATCCTCCATTGGTATTTCAATTAGTATTCTATTAGATCCAGAAAGAAGAGTGCCCCATTCTGGAACACAGAGACCCTTGGGGCAGTCAGCCAGGGCTTGTCTCAGTGCTGCGTACTCTACAGACTGTGGGTTAATGACCAGGCCAGCCTGACTGAACGTCTGAACCATCCGATCTGGACGTTATAAACTCTTATATCCTAATGTTGTTCTATAGCGGTGTAGTGAGTGTACAGTCATGTCTAACAGCAGTGCAAGCACTCAGTCATAGCCATTCTGTCTCCGTTACCACTGAAGACTGGAACTGCCTTGTACGGGTATTCACTGAGATCCCATTGCTCCCTGACTGTCAATACAAGTGTTGGTTCTTGCCAAAAATGCATGCTTTGTGGTTGGTGTTGATTGACTGTTTCAGGTCTACCAGTATATAGCAAACAACTGAAATGGCTGACTTCAGTACCACTGGTTGAAATTAAAATGGCTTCAAGTTAGATATGGCTTTAAAAAAAAACTAGTAAAAACCCACCAATACTGTAATTCACTACACATTGAGCATGAACAAATGTATTTATCTTTTGTACAAATTTATACTGAAAGACACCTGTCTTCTCTTTAAAACCCCACATCTCTTTTCCCATTTGTGATTTTGTGACAGATTTTTCCCAGTTTTAAAAGCCAGCTATCCATTCTCACAGGAAAGCACAGCGAGGATGAATTGAGAGTGATGGTTTCTACAGGTTTCCCACCCCTTTCAGATTACTGGCTTTAATTTGGGGAAGAGTGAGCCCCCCACTTCCACCCATTCACAGTCTCACTGCCACATTAGACAATAAGGCGGGGGGGACCCACTCACACCAATTACACCCCCCACCCTTACTGCCACTCTCCTCTTTCCATCAGCCCCCCCCCCCCCCCCACCACCACGGGGTCCTCAGAGAGACTCTCTGTATCATAGTAGACCAGTCCCCAAAGTCATAAAGCTGTGAGAAGTTCGAAATGATTACTCTGCAGAAGGGGAGGTGAAGAGGGGGATGGGAGTGGGGAGGTATACAGGAGTAGGGACTGTATTCTCAGAACACAATGTTCGACATAGGGTGACAAGCAGGCAGAGGGACCCGATTGAAGTGGACAACTCTCTGTTTCCCTGGAAGAGAAATCCATTACCGGCATCTGACAGCTGTGGTATCAATTATCCATGCAAATCAACGGGCTGTCATCCCCGCTTCCCTGGGCGGAGAGATGGGAAGGGGAGCGAGCCCCGCTGCCGAGGGAGAGAGCGGGAGTCTGTTTTATCCACGTGTCTTACAGTCCCACATGGGGCATCCATTTTAACTCTCCTCGACTGTACTGTATCGATTTTTTCTTCCTTTTGCATTACACCCGGTCTGAAGCACCACACAAAGGCAAGTATGTACTGGGAACTATAAAACAGAATGAAATGACTTCATCACTGACTGGGTGTAGTCACTGTGTGGATTGGGAAGCAAGGAGATCATGTGCTGTGTCCGTTGTATGTGATCCTAGCCTGTATACACTTCAGGATAGAATAAACCTAAACAACCAATTAACCCATCAATACTGACATCAGAGAGACCATAGTTATGTAGGTCCTGTAAGCAGTGTACATTCACATAATGTACTTCAGACCTGTCTGTTGAGATGTAGGGTCTTTTTTTTTTGGGAATGTAAAACAATCCTTATGGGCCATGGCAAATGGAGAAAAGGAGTGAAGGCACATAGCTATTGTGCATCCCATGTATAAACGTTCAAATAACTGTGCTTTTGCTGGCTACAGTCAGAGGTACATACTGGCAAGGCACCAACTAGATTAGGCTTGTCTGGATAAAATAACGGATAAGTCAGTGAAATTCATTAGTCTCACCACTCAACTGCCCTACTCTGGCCAGCTCGGGACAAGAAGGTTAGTGACCTGAACTGTAATGGTGTCCCTGTGACAGTATAGGTAATATGTGATTGGTATCACATCTGCAGTGTGAAAAATAGCCAATTTCTTCTGACACCAGAGAACACTAGTGCTGGGGATGATTACACAGATTATCAGATGGAAAAAGAGAAATAAACCTTCCAGAGGCAGAAGAATTTTTTGATTTATCCATTTCATGTCTTTCAGAGAATTTAACTTCTTCTGAGTTGAAAAGAAATTCCTAAATGGCCTAAAACCAGCAAAAAACCAGGACAAAACAAATCACAAAATGACCCACACTGTTAAAAGTTGCAGTTGTATCTTACATTTTTTATCTCTAGTTCTCCCTTGTTGGACTATATATACACCATATTACAATTAACACTAAAGCAGAATTCAGAGCAGATTATTGCCTGAATCAATCATAACCACATAATTTAATAATTTATGATGCTAATTTATCATGAAACATTACATTTTTTGTTTCATGGTTTTATTGCGTTAAGAATAAAACCACCCATGTGGATTCATATTTTTCTCTCACACATGTGTTTCCCTCTCCACCTCCTCCCCCCGAACCCCAAACCCCCCATCCCCTCCTCACACTTACACTTGAGGGCGTGTTTGAGGTCCCTGGTTTGCCTGGTCACCAGGGTGTCCATTTTAGCCGGTGCTATCGAACCCTTGGCCAGGTCCTGTAGCATGTCAGCATCTGAAACACATTCCCCACGGCTCTCAGTGTCCACAGCACAGGATGCATCTTAACATCCCGTTATGAGTGAAGGAGGCTGGGTGGTCCACAGTCATCCTCCCATCACCTGGCCTCACTTCCAGCACCCTTCCACCTGCTCCAGTGGATTCCACATTGATTTAAAGCTAATATAATGCAGCCACAACCAAACCCCCACAGTACTGCCTGCTGCATTGATTTTAAGCTAATCTAATGCATAAGAACATGAGAAAAATAATAAGCAGAATAGCCCATTTAGCCCAGCTAAGCTAATCTTTTTTTGTTGTTCTTGTTTTTCAGGCCATTACACAGTTTATACCTTTACAACACCATGCAATATGGAATAGTTGACTTAGTTATAGTAATATTATTTGTCGAGATGAGAATTACCAAAACATTGGACGTTGGCCGACATAGAAAAAAATATACAAAAACACATGTGTTTAACTCATCAGTAAAAATGTTTCATTAGCTTCATGAACTAAAAGAAGAACTGAATAGGAGGGATACATCACAATGCTACAGGTAGCCTGTTGATCTACACATACTAGGGCTATCACTGTTAGCCAGATCATTACCCATTTTATCCTTCTGGTCTGTGGAGTATTTGCCAACTTCTCTTTTTATTCTTTCATTCATGCTCTCCGTTGGCCTACTCAAATATTAATATACACATAATACATCTAACCCTTATGGATGACACTAACGAAAAAGTGCACAACATCTGACCAGCTTGCCAAAGTAGGAGATCCTGTTCTGTGCAACCTCACTATCAATCTCTCCAAAACCAACACATCCAGGAAGTATGAGGGCCTGACTGATTTCAGATTAAGAGCAGGCTCTGACCCAATTTTTCAGGATCGACGTCTTGGAAGCTGTCAAGGCTACTAGTAAAATACATGTTTTGGAGGTGCAGCTGTATTGCAGAACCATCCCCAGAAAGGAGAAGCACCAGTGCATCAACATACCGTAACTGGGAGAACCCCCGAGCAACAACCCCCCACGAAGACCGTGCAAAAGGGCATTCCCAACACTCTTGCACCAAGGTACCCACTGCACCCTGAGAGCCTCTACAATAGATTTTCCCATCAGCAATTTTCATTGTGAAATGATGGTACGGAGTCTAACAAATCCTATGCGCAAACTGAAAATGTATTCAATGTTGATGGGAAAAGTGACTGGGGGTGTGGTCAGGGCCCGGTTTGTGGGTGTGACTAGTTTGGGGTAGGTGTTTGCTTAGGCTGGGGTGGGATTATGGTTAGGGAGGTGTTAGGGTGGGTGGGGTCGCTGTGCACTCTTACTCCCGTTCTCAGCGAGGATGAACTCCACAGGGTTGCTGATGGCAGAGGCGGAGCATGGGGGCATCAGCAGGACAAACCACACCCCCTGCACCTGGGGGTCCCACCCATCTATCTGCAGGAAGCCCTCTTCCATCAGCGTCACGTCTGGGGAGGAAAAACAAACTAAAAAATGACAAATACATCAACCACCAAACAGAAATAAATGAGACTATGGCATTACCAAGAATTCAAAAAGGCATGTAGTGATACAGCAATAGTGCCAAGACATATCAATTTGTATTGTATCGTGAATTATTTTGGTAATACATACTATGAGTGTACATTGGTTTAATTCTGACATTTTTGCATCAGAGCCTGAAATACAAAAGTATACTGAGAATGCTATTTCCAGGTTTATTTACCACACCAGCCTGTTGACTGGTGTTACTTTAACAAGTTCCATCTCTCAGAGGCTATACTGTAAGTGAATGCTTGTTGAACAGATGCTTAAGGTTCTGTAATGTATTATTTGTTTCACACATAGCTTGAGAAAGTCAAACGTTTGTGGTGTTGGAAGGTCGAAGCTACATGTTAAAAACAGAAACCAGGAAAAACTCATGACAGTAAGTGAATGTGAAGACTACTTCTGGGTTCATGTCCCAATCCGGTGACCAACGAGTCCACAACAGTGAGACCTTCGTGTCTGTGGCTCCACAGGAATTATCCAACATTTTCAAGACCAATTATAAAGACTACGTGTGCTGACTGAAATGGTATTGATTTTTTTACATAGCTTATTTTGTTCAGTGTTCAAGGTGAGGCCTGTCCAATCTTGTTTTGACGGCCTGGTAACCTGCCTTGTCACCTCCCTGTGGAGAGGTACAGTACGCAGTGTTCTACTTTCACAGTAAAGCAGGCAAACTCTGCAGAGAGCTTTACCCGTCTTACCATTTCTGAATTCATAGCCGCTGTCCGGTATGCCGCTAAATGCCATATCATGCGGCTGGATCTCTCCAGCGTTGCAGTGGAGACCGAATGGAGGCAGATTTCACATTCTGCAAATTGCATTGGGCAGGGGGGTCCATTGCATGAATATGTAATCATACATTATTAAAACAGCCTCTGCACCCCCCCACTGTGCTTCAGTCTGAACCAGCAGCTCTGCTCTGATTGAGCCCCATGAGTGGGGGGAGGAGGGGGGGCAGGGGGAGGGTAACATTAAAGAGAAATATAAATGCATGATATAGCTCAATGCAGCCCATTTTTTTGGTGAATTTTACTTCTGTCAGACCTACTGATCGCATGACCGGTCTATTATTCTTGGGGATGCAATAAAACTAGAGCTAAATGGCTAAAGTTTAACTTTACATGTTGGAGAGTGACTGAACACACCAACGGTGTTGATGGTTGATTGTTCAGGAAAGGATGAGATCATGAACAGGCCGATAAACCATCCATAGCATCAAAGCTATCATTTATGGCTATAAATTAACATTTCACTAAAGCATCAAACGCTAAGCTAACAGCTGCAGTCACAGTACGCTCATTGTGAAAAAACACAAAGAGGACATAAAAGGCAAAAAGATAATGAGGGTGTTTAATTAAAAGTGGCACATTGATTATTTAAATACTGTATCTGATATTAATTGTAACAAGCGAGAATTCACAATAGCTGCGACCAGGTCACTGCCACACTCCCTTTTAGCCAATGAACAGAAACACACGCCTTCACACACACACACACACACACACACACACACACACACACCTTCACACAGACAGACACACACACACACACACACACTTGACCTCAATACCAAATTTCAGCCTCCTAGGGCAAAAACTATGGCCGCCAAAGGGTGGGGAAATTTTTGTGGACCAACCCACCGACCAGCCAACCAACTGACAGAACAACCTATAGAGCTGCAGGTCACAGCTAAAAAGACACAGAGCACAGAGCTGTGTCCACATACTTTTGCACTCCATGTTGTCCAGGATCTCTCTGTAACTGGGGGCCCAGCTGTCTCCGCACACCAGAACCTGACCGGAGGCGGGGGCCGCGAGGGCGGCCATGTGGGCGACGGTGAGGGCCGAGAAGGAGCCCGCCATCAGCACATCCCCGCCTTTGGCCAGTAGGGGGCGCACTGAACTGGGTGCCAGGCAGCAGGTCTTGTCCTAACAATGGACGAGAGAAAAGAGGAGAAACCTGAATAATGCATCCTCAAGATCAAGCCACTTGATAGGTGTTGCATTCAATGTTAAATTAAAGTTTCTAAGTTTTCCTAAAGTCCCAAACTAATTTCTCTGTAGGTTTTAAATTGTTCACCTGTGTTCAAGAAGTGTACAAGTTTCTCAATTTGTCATCTAATGCCATCTAAATATCGTATTACAACTATTAGATACACATGATTCTGGTTGTTAAAATACACTGTTAAAATGAAATGTTTTGCCACCAAATTTCACTAATGCGCCTCAGAAAAGAAGGTGAGCATGCCCTGAAAAACTGGAAACCTCATCGCAATTTTAATAAAACTGCATGCTGGACAACATGCCCACGTAAAAGTGTCCAGTAATGCAACAGAACAAACATGCTGCAGTACAGCATCCATCCTGCTTTGGTAGGGCAAAATTTCACTTTCACTGGTGTCCCTACACCCCACTGATATTCTGAAATCACTCGAGAAGGTGCTTTGAAATGCTTTGAACTTGACGTGTCAGACTCAGTAACTTGGTGGTAGCTTATTTGCCCCCGCTTTAGGGATTTCAAAACATGTTTTTGACAGCGCAGACAAACACTTGCGAGAGAGGGGGAGATATGGCAATTCGTATATGCTAAATTAAAGTTTACTCTGCTAAGGAACTGTATTCGTATCAAACCGAGTGTGCATAAGCAGCAGGGAGAGAGGAAATGCTCACTTAGAAACACGCTGACAGCATGTGAATCGGTGTTTGAGCTGAACCATTTAAGTAGAAAAAATATACTTTTATATATTTGAGACGAAGGGAGCAGAAAAGTGGACGGCTACTGACAAGGGCCATGGATTTTCAAAAACAAGACAGACACCATGTTATCTTTTATAAGAGACTATTTCCATTTGTTTGCTTTTTTCATTTCTGTTTCCGTTAATGTCAATTCAATAAATAAACGAATAAATAAATACTATATATAAATAAAATGTTTCTCCACAGTAGTGGGTGGTGGTGGGCAATGACACAACCTGCGACCCCCTAACAAAAGGTAACAATTCACTGCATTGGTTTCAAAATAAGATTGAACGTATTTCATGCATAGGGAGTCTGCAATATTGTTTTAACCAAACATTCTTTCCTTGAGATAATTTGGTAATGCATGTCTAACATAATGCAGCTCAGACAGCCAGTGCAGGCAGAAGCTGCTACAGAACAGCCACACAGTCCAGCGCAGTGCAGTGTGACACAGTTTGGAAACTTCAGCACAGAGACCCAAGACAATCAGCCTGAATCTGAACTGGACTCCCACAGTGAGTGGGCATTCCGCTCAGTTATTCAGGTACAGGTAGAGTCTTACCTTTGGGCTCACACACACATTCTCTCACATTTTTCGTGACTTATTTACACAGAAGACTTAAGTCACAGTGTTAAGGAGCAGTGTTGGGGACAGACCTGTTAGTGCTCAGTGGTGGAGGATTGGGGACTGACCTGTTAGTTTTTAGTATGGCTGTGTTGGGGACAGATCTGTTAGTGTTCAGTGGTGTTGGGGACAGGCCTGTCAGTGTTCAGTGGTGTTGGGCACAGACCTGTCAGTGTTCAGTGGGGCCATGTTGGGGACAGGCCTCTTAGTGTTCAGTAGTGTTGGGGACAGACCTGTCAGCGTTCAGTGGGGCCATGTCGGGGACAGACCTGTCAGTGTTCAGTGGTGTTGGGGACAGACCTGTCAGTGTTCATTGGTGTTGGGGACAGACCTGTTCGTGTTCATTGTGGCTGTGTCGGGGACAGACCTGTCAGCGTTCAGTGGTGTTGGGGACAGACCTGTGGCCGTGTCGGGGACAGACCTGTTAGTGTTCAGTGGGGCCATGTTGGGGACAGGCCTGTTAATGTTCAGTGGCATTGGGGACAGACCTGTTAGTGTTCAGTGGTGTTGGGGACAGACCTGTTAGTGTTCAGTGGGGCCATGTCGGGGATAGACCTGTTAGTGTTCATTGGGGCCGTGTCGGGAACAGACCTGTTAGTGTTCAGTGGGGCCATGTTGGGGACAGGCCTGTTAGTGTTCAGTGGGGCCATGTTGGGGACAGGCCTGTTAGTGTTTGGTGGCACAGGGCAATACACCATTCAAGCCCATGTGCGCAGCAGTTTTAACTGCAATTCATCAGAACCGTTTGTCTCTGCAAGCACTTTTTCCTACTCTGTGATAAATGCTTTGGGGGAGAAATTTGTAAAGCTGACTTGTGGTGGATCTCCAACCCTCCCCCTCTGCCTTCCCCATCTTCACTCTGAACAAGTGTTAATGAAAACCCAGCAAGGCGTGACAGTGCTTACCTGAATAACGAGCTTGCGCTCGCTTAGGAGCCGTGTCCTCTGGAGGTCGGCTTTGACGTGGGGGGGGAAAGCCAACAAATCGTGGCCGTGCGGGTCCCGGCAGAAAGTTAATCCTTCCAGCTGCCTGATTGAATTCACCTGTGAGAATCCCACTCTCTTCAGCGTGCTGCACACGTCTTCAAGGCTAGGAGAATAAATCACAAACAAACATTAATTATCATTGCTACACACC
The DNA here is from genome assembly GCA_019788955.1 of Albula glossodonta. Classification (NCBI taxonomy): domain Eukaryota; kingdom Metazoa; phylum Chordata; class Actinopteri; order Albuliformes; family Albulidae; genus Albula; species Albula glossodonta. Next base: position 3,100,352 of record JAFBMS010000049.1, read on the forward strand.
TGAATACTGTAGCCATCCCCCACCCCATACTGAGTAGGACTGAATGACTGAGTGAATTAAAGAATTAGAATTGAAATATTTCTCAAAATCTTATTCCTCTAGCTCACTTTCAGTGCAGTGCTACCCCCATGTTATCAGAAAATATTACGCATGTAGTAAAAGCACAGATTGTGTCCTTCTGAATTAATTAGCAAAGCACACTGAGGTGATGCAAATCACTCTGGAAGGTTCTATGCACAGTGATAAATTACCTAGCAAGCAGTAAATATGAATTGTTTACCTGAAGGTTGTTTCAATAAAAAGTGCATCGCTTTTGCATAAGTGAGAGTATTACTCCTGACCAGTCATGCTTATGATGTCATAACCAATGGGGAGCTTAGCACTATGTCCCCATTTTACTGAAATCATACAATGTTATCCTATTTTACCTTCAATTCTGAAATTTTCACAAATAAAAAAATTTCAAATATCTCAGCCATTTCATCATGATTTTTAATGCAATTTTACATGTCAGCACAGCACTTGTCAACGGAGTGTTCTGTACATATTTTCAATATACGGACATTAAAAAATGGGTTTTGTTTTCCAATTTTTCTATTTTGTGGTGCATTAATAATTTAACATTAACTAAACATTTTTCTCTCTATGTTTGCTGCAGTGTCAACTGACAACAACATACATTTTTTTAATTCATTGCAGTAGTCCTCTTCTTTTATATCTTACTTATATGGAATTTCATCGTATCGATCCATCATAATCTACAGTTTTGTAGTGCCTATAAAGCCACATAGTTTATGAAACTATTCTAAATCTGTAGAATTCTGAATGTCTTATATTTGATGTGACTACAGTGATCACTTATTTGACCAACTCAGAGGTAAACTAGAGAGGAGAATTGATTGGTGACATGTGGACATATTAAAACCATTAACGTCTAATTTGATGTCATGCTTATAGTTGGCTGTGATACTCTCAAATCCTCTTAATTGTATTCCCAGTCACAAAATAACAAAATATAATAACCACATTCAGTTTGACCACTTTGCATTTTCGAAAACGACTTGTTGATGATGGTATTACATCCCCAGCAAGGCCTGACACAATAAAACTCTTTCTCTATTCTAAACAGTGTCAGTTCACCAACTTGGAATTGTCAGATTCTTTCAAAACATCCCTCTCTCACGAACTGCGTGTGCACATCTTGGTCCCAAGCTAGCCTTCTGTCCGTAACTCCTAACAGGTTACGACACCTCCTGTGGTGGCCTAGCTTCTTCAGAACTTATGAGCACTTTTAGGTCATAAAATTATAAACAGTTCATACTCATAAGAGCAGGAGTAAGACCTAAATTGTACCACTCTTAGAATTTTCAAGCAGTTATTGCAGACTTCCTGCTGAGACACGAAAAAGCCAATTCCAACTGTGTTATATGGCCATTTTTCCAGGTCTTGGTCTGGAGACTTGGAGCTATATTTTGGAGTTGTTGAATGAGGGACAAAATATAATTTGAACTGAAAATTCAGGAAATAGTTTCGTTATGTAACAAATGATTGAGTTATAGTACAACATGAAAATGAAAATGTTAATTTAACAGAATTATTCAAAGCTCTGCTTTGTGAAATAAGGAAGTATTTCTGGCATAATGTGGCATTCCTAAAATTCCCAAGAGCCCTGTTGGAAAACCTTCAATTAGAATATAAGCTAAGTTCAGGAAAAACTTTCAATGTCTCATTGCTTTCTCCCAATTGCTCAAAATTATATTTTTGTTCTCTCTTTCTTTGAGACTTTGTCCAATGTCTGGCAAAGAGGGACTCTTATTAATATATAGTATGGCTTTCATGATAACCTGTTCCATATTCCAAGTGTAACATTTCAAGCTCCCATTTCTTCACCTTCTTATAGGTTAGACACTATTTGTGCAGTACGATACCTCAATTTTCATGATTCCAATTAACAGTCCTATGTATGTATTTCCTAATGCACATGAAGACACACCCAATGCAGTTTCTAGCCTCATGATTGGTCCTCTGTTGTGAACTTGATCTGCACCTGTGAGAAGTCAATGAGACTAAGACCTTAACAAACCTTGTTATGGACAATGTTCTGCAAACTTCATTTTTCAAAAACCAAAATACCAACAATCACCCTGGAGTTAGATCCTATATGTGACATACATAAGACTGAAGCAGCTTGTTCTTTTCATATGTTTTTGTTATGCCCTGGTTTAACTTAATTTTGGAATCTCCTTAACATACACTGAAATGCCTTGTTGAGGCTGCCCTGCTTTAAGTACCCTCTGGAACTACAATAACCCTATTGGGTCCCAATGCCGCCTGGTGCTGTTAAACTGTAGGGGTGCAGCCCTGCCCCCCCATTCCCATCAGATAAACGACATTAGAGGAGATTCAACATTCTCTCAGAGGGTCCATTTTTTCACAATATGGCTGCCATATTTCACCTTTATGTGTGATTAACTGTTCAAAGCCTTATGGAGGCTGTGGGTAGAGCCCTCTTCTATCTCGTTCATCACTTTTGTTCTTTCACGTTCCTTCAACTTAATGATATGTCCTGATTTGTTTTTTTGCCTCCACGCTGTTTGTAAATTGCATGGTATAACATCGTATGTGCTGGCAGTAGTGTTTCTCTCTCAGACTAGGCGAGCATAGACATCGCCAGGTCAAGTCTGGGTTGTCAGCTGTCTACCAGGACTGGGAATTCGCAGCAGCGGGACACCGCTAGCTTCATCTGAAATGGGGTGAAAGGGGCTTTAATTAGGCCAAGTTACCTTAGGTTAATGGTACAGAGGCGCCCCCTACCTGCCATTAAGTGCTCTCACATTACCACTAACCATCAGAGCCTTGCATCTTACTGGAAATAAACTTCAAACATCAGAAATATACTTTCAGGACACTTGCCACATTTTGATCCACTATAAATTCATCACAGCAACTTGCAGTGTATTTTGCCACATTAAAAAGTAATAATGGTTATGGCCTACTGAATGATATATAGACATTCTGAAATACATATATTCCTGTAGTGCAGAACTTTATTCTTTTAAATGTCAGTTGTATCAGTCTTTCATGTCTCATAGAGTAGGCAATGACGGGTAAAGTCCTGAGACCCACCTCATAGATCAGTGACAGGAGGCATGATGTAACCAGACTGCAGCCCGAGGGAACGAGCCAGCTCTCTCTCTCTCTCTCTCTCTTTCTCTCTCTCTCTGTCTTTCTCTTTTCCTCAATTTCATCTGTGTTGCCAAAGCAAAAATGATTTCTCTAAAAATAGAAACTTTCTTTCAAAACCTCTTAACTAATGTATGTATTCCACATCTTATGTACATATAACATAGGCAATAATTACGCACATTTCATATGTCATATGAATACATAATACACATACAACATAGATACACTGCATATTATAACACATATGCAACTTACTCAAGTATATTTATGTATGCACATGTTTGTGTAGATACATAAATATTAACTGCGGAGAGGTTTAAGTAGAATGCATAACTTTCCTGTATTAGTTAGTACAAGAAATTTTAGAAATACTGTTATAATTTTATCACAGCTATATTGGTGAATTTGGCATGTGTATTTACTGCAGTGTAGCAGGAAGTGCAACCAAACCCATCTCACAGTCATCACATGACCTCTCTCCTTTAGGGTTCGGGTTTGTGTATGAATTTCTGTTTCAATTCCCAAGCTGTGATTACTTAAGTCTGTATGTGGTACGGATTTGTCGAAGCTTTATATCTTTCACAGAAGAGACAGATTCTGCCAATATTTTATTTGCTACTTTTTAGCATACTGTCGCAATTTAGTTTGTTTTGCAAATTTGTCATGTTCTGCCAGTGTTCCAAATAACAATCTTTCTATCAATGTCTCTTTTCTTTCTCTCTCTCTCTCTCACACTGAGATACATTCAGACATCTGTCATTCTTCATGGGTTATTTGGGAATAAAGCTGGAAAATTTGTGAGTGGGAGTCACTGCATGCAAAGAACAATCCTCACTTTCCTTTTTCTGTCAGACAGATTGAGGGGCTGCAGAACTCTAGCGCTACGCTAATACAGGCAGTAGCAATGAAGCTAACACATGAAACCTGTGGGTCTGTAGCCTAAATACTCACAAGGCTCAGGCAAAGACTCTACACAACAAAATAGTTCACCTGGTAACAAAACCCTACACGCTGCTAATGCTAGCTCTGTTAGATTAGAAGTAACGTGTCACATAAGAGAAACCAAAATGTTATTTACAGGGCAATACTCATTATGTTTTTTTCTACTCAGTGTTTTTTTCGCAGACAGGTTACTTTATTCAAAGGAGCTGTAACAGATTTTATGGTCAAAGTTCCTACTAATGTAAACAGTACTTCCTGTTGTAGCAAAGAATTGCTGTCGTTGCTCCTTGAAGGTTAGCTCAAAAGGCTGTTCTGTGGTGTTAAACTGCCTAACTGCGTGACAGGACAGTTCATAGACATTGATGGCAACTGAACCATCTTGCTGCAGACTCTTTGGCTCAGTTGAGAGACTGAGAACAGTGACATTGAGGAGAAGATGACAAAACCAATCCAGAATTTGAGGGCAGTGCTTCATTTTCGGTTCACGACAGTCACACATCTTGAACCAGCAACGAGTTCAACAGATAGTCTATATTTTACAATACACTCTATGATTTTAATCAGTTAGGGAGAAAACATCTACTCAGTTTAAGACGAGCATGGTCTTCTATAAAAATGTGTCCCTGTGACCAGACTACACAATGTCAAATGTGTGTCCTTTGTTTGACAAGGAAACATAGTCCATAGGCCAGGACTGATGTAATAAACTTTAACCATAGCCTAGTTAGGAAAATAAAGTTTTTCTCATCCACGTACAAAATCTTACAAGCGTTTGTAAATCCTTCATCGAATTGATTCTGTAGTTTTTTGTGTGCACTTGATACTACACAATTAGATTTTACTGAAAGATCAATAGCGTTTCAGTTGCTAAATGTATTCTGCTCCAGCCAGCCCCAGGTAAACACCAGCAACTTCTCTATCAGGGAAAGCATGTCTGTGAAAGCTAACAAGGGACGTGGGTTTTCAAAACTAATGAGCGTATCTCAATTACTCTGGGCTTATGACTGACAGCGATCCAATCAGCAGATCTCAGCCAAGCACATTTACTAACACTAATTGCCTCCAAATCAGTGGGTGAAGGAACATGATTCATCCAGTCTCACAACACTAGCGTATCTGCACCAACTTCCTTCTTAAATTTTTATTTACTACCGCAACCATGTGCCATAATTTTGTTGAGTGATAAAGATGAACAAAAGCCTGCATAAAATACATAACACAAATAATGAGTTCTCTCTTTAATGTTTTGATCCCACTGCAGCACCTTGCTCCCGCGGGCTTAGGAGGAGAAAGCTATGGCCTTCATTTCTTTTCACTCTACAGATGCAGCACCAATTACACACTGCCATTGTTGGAGGATTACACTGCCAGCATATGTTCACTTTTTGCACCTGCAGGTGGCTGGCTGACCAGGAATAGCGCTAAGGAGCAAAGAACTAACAAACTTTAACGGGTCTACACCCCTACCATCCCTTGCGAGGGTAGTTCTCACTGATGTGGACCTCCAGCCATGGCTGGGCATGATGAGGCTGGGATTCGAACCCCCAACCTCAGGGCTCCCAAGCAAACACTTTAACCGGCATCTTGGTGTTGAATAAAATCATGATGCAGCGAGAGAGAACTGGTTAGCATGCAACAGCGTGTTTGTGGCACAGGAAAGTGATAGAGACACAAAAATGGTGAAGAGTGGAGGTCGATGTGTAATGGACTGTGAGTGATAGAGAGAGCAGACAGAGAAGGAGATAAAGAAAGAGAAAGAGAGAGAGGAGGTCTGGCAGTAATGAAGTATGGGTGGTAGAGACAGGAGAGAGGTGAAAGCAGGGGTCAGGCAGTCACAGAGTGTGGGCGCTCTGACCTGGCCTTGAGTGTGTTAATCCAGGCATAGACAGGCAGGGAGCATGCTCTGTCCCTCCTCTCCCTCACGCAGGCCGGGAGGACGTAGTCGATGCTCAGGACGTCGCGTTTTATCCGGCAGCGCGCCAGAGAAGCGGCCAGCTTGGTCTTAAACCTGCACAGGCAAACAAATGTGCAAACATGTTGCATGTGTGAACGTGCACTCAAATTACACACATTAACATATGTACACTCACATGCATATTCACACACACAAACACACTCACTCATACACACAGACACTCTGTAATCTATTGTAGACTGAATAGTCAAGCAAGAGTTAAATAGTGTGGCTGTTTGTTACTATACTGTTGTAACCCACATTCTATTTACACCCAAGGGTATAGGTTTTCTGCTTTGAAAACAAATTAGTTTGTGACTTGCGACAGCACAAAGGTAGTTAACACTCACTTTATAACTGTGGCTACTACATTTAACTCCAAGTCAGCAAAATTTGATACGGCTGCATCATCATATTTTATTTAAAAAATATTAAAAAAGAAAAAAATTCCTTGTGAATTTTCCCTCATTTCCTTGCCTTGTTCCCTCTCCTTGATTCTTCCTGAATTTGTCAGAAGACGAGGAAGGGAGGAATGAGAGGAGACAAGGACGACGAGAACAAAGTGCTTGTAAGGATTCAGGCATCCTCGTTCTCTTCATTGTGTCATTTGAGGCGACACTGTTAATGTTTGATATTGAAACATGCAGCATGCGTACAACCACCTACAGAATTAATAACCCCCCTGCCAAAATTAATTAAGAGGCTGCGCAAGATTAACAAAAAACTAGTAACATATCATAGTTCTAAACATGCTGTAAAAATCTGAAAATGATATTGATATGAATGTTTGATAGGTGTCAAAATGACTAGTACCCTTGCACAGTCAAATTACACCTATGTGCAGTAATGCTCGCTGAGATCAGAATTATGCTGCCTCCCTTGGAGGTGTATTTTAAAGGCTCAGATGCAACTTCCTGTTAACGATACTGATTTTTTTTTTTTTTTAACCAATGACATAGCATGAGCTACATGATTGTCTTAATTAGCATGTTAGCATTTAGCCTTTTTGAGTTCAGAGATTTTGAGCATCTGAATCTAGCTGATGAAGATCCACACACCTGAGGAGATAGCTCTCCACCTCTCTGACCTCCGCCAGTCTCTCCTCTTCCTCGCTGTCCGGCTGCTCGCGCGGCAGGAACTTCCTGTCCATGAAGTCGTACAGCATGACCACCGCCAGGCTCATCAAATCATCTGGCTATGGAGGACAACCATCCGAGCCATCATAACCACGGCACCTGACTCACCCCCACAGATTCATATGTACATTAGTTTATAGACTGTTTAAGTAAGTGTTGTGTTCCCTACGACAATCCTGTACTTTAAGTCCATTAAAATCATGTCAATCAATGCTCTTTTCAAAGTTGTTATTCAAGTCAGTAAATTAAAGTCTTCTAGAACTCTGCAATGTTTATCAATTTGAAATTGATGTCAGAAAAATTTGAACCTCTTATTACTTGAGACTGTTTTTATTTAGGTAACACTAATTTTGTGTCTATAAGTCTCAATTTTACTGACAATTCAACCAGAAGAATCTTAGCAGATGATTTGGAGTCAGCAGATGGCCATCTCACTGAAGCAAATGTAATGAAAAGAATGAAGCCAAATTAAAAATAGGAGGCTCATTAATTATTTATTCGTAAAGGTTTTGTAAGAGTCAGCTTCAGCTTGTGATTTCTGTACTGACTATATGATTGAGTTCCACCGGAAAAGCATGATACACACCCAGCTATCGTTTATTAATTTATTAATATGACAGCTGTATAGCATTTAATCTTATAAAACTATGATAATATAATGATGTGACAAGTTAGACCTATACAACAAAGTCACAAAAATACTCCTCTTTTTTTTCTACCAGGAAGATGATGGCCTGACTGTAATTTCTACTTTATTACCTGTAATATGATCACAGAATTACTCTAACACTAACAAAGTGACTAAATGGCGATTACAGATGTCTATCATGTTGCAGAGTAATGTCGAGAGTCACACCCTGAAATTCAGGAACTTTCAAAGGCAGCAAAATGGACATCACATTTTCACGATAACACATTCTACCACAGGTAAACTTCCTCTCTGAGCTGGATTCTTTGCAGTCTTGCTCTACTCTTGGGTGGGGAGGAGGGTCTCTGACCCAGGTCTACGTACATCTACTTTGTGACGATGCCGCTGCAAAAAAGAGCCATACAAACAAAATCAAACTGAACTGGACTGAATTATTGTCCCGCGGTACCCAAAAGGGACAAAGTGTGTCTCAGCTCCAAAGTAAGGGTCCACTGTGAATGGCAGACTCAGCTGTTTGAGAGCCATTACAGAGAAGCAGTCAGATTAATACTCAGTCAAGGCTAGCTCTCATTAATAGTTAATTCAGAACCAGAGGAATGTGCTGCCTGACTGGACCACAGTAACAGCCCCGGGGGGGGGTGGGGGGGCAAAGGGAGGTCAGTGCGATGGAGCCAAGAGCTGGGCCACAGCCAAATAAACTCCCATCAAGACACGATTCCTCCTTAACCCCTGCGCCCTCAGAGATCAGAACCATGCTGCAACATCGATGTTCCCTCTGGTGCATTACTCTTCAGCTGCCATGTTTTATAAGGAGACCTTTATAAGGAGACGTATTATCCGCACGCTACTACTGCTCCTGAATGTGATGTCATAGCGTTCATTCACAAAGAAATTATTTCAAACACAAATCTTAACTGTGGTGACTGAACAATTAAGTGTTATGATTGGGGGTACTAGAACTTGTTGGTCCTTTTCTCTATATCGCTTACTTTGCCTTTACCACGATCCACGATTCATTATTTTGAGGTACATTCAGTACTCGCCCACCTACATGAAGATTACAGTTTAAGCTTGTAAAACTGCATATACTTATAACAGTATGTTTGTGTAATGTGTGCTTTGTTTTGGTGAGGTGTGCATGTTTGTGTAAGGCAGTCGCCAGTGCTGTAGGTTTGTGTTTGTCAGTGTTTGTGTAGGGTAGTAGTCAGTGCTTCCTGTAGGTCTATATTCATCAGTGTTTTTGTTCAAAGGCATTAGTGCTCCATATAAAAATGTTTGTGTAAAACCCAAACACTGAACAATCGGCAGCCTCTGGAGATGTTAGCTGGCTTTGCAGCCTGGGATTCTGGGATTTGTTGCACTGACAACCCATCGTCGCCTGGTAACACCATCCCTCAGTGGGAAGTAGCTGCAGCTAGCCCGGAGTTTGGAATTCTCTTCTCTACTAGACAGTCCCTGACACACAGACCAGCATCTTAACCTGTGTTTCTGCCCTCAGTACTGCCATTGAAATATATATGCAAATGTCATGTGTGTTTAATTCAGATAAACAAAGACAGGTTTGTCTGTTTGATACAGAGGCAGAGAAAAGTAAAAAAAAAAAAAAAAAAAAGATGAAGCAGTTAACATCCAATACAAGTGATGGAAAGCCCTCTTTAGGCAAGACATGAACAAGCAGTGAAGTAGATTAAATCAATCCTCCATCGCAGTACAATCCATTTCTCTTTTTGCTAAAACGTTTGATTTATTTACAGTCTTCCATTGAGGTCGTCTCCATCGCTTCCTAAAGCCTTTAAACACATGTACTTAAATGGATCGGTCTTCCTGAAGTGACATCAGCTCGGGTCAATTGAGACCCGGCCAAGGAAAGAAGCGTCTCCAATGATTCCCTCTAGTCAAAGAAATCACAAGGTGTCAGGAACCTGCAATGTGTGTATCAACCCTCAGCATTAGGCTTAGATCCTTACGGAGGCCCTGAGGTATAGCCGATAATCTATACTGCTTTAAACATGAGTAACTGAGCGTGTGTGAGAGTGTGTGTATGACGGATCGCATTATTGGTGTATAAACGTGTGTGTGAGCTGTGTGTGCCCATGTTCGTGAATATGCATTGTTTCAGAAAAAATTTATATGTAATTCTGTATATTAATTGATCTGGTTTTACTCAGTGGAATTGGTTTATTTCCCTATTTTGCTGTACAAATAGTCATTTTAAGTTAAAAATCCATGCCTGAAAAATTTTGCTGATAAACTCATTTTTCACCATGGATTTTAGGAAAGTCCATCATCAATTTTTAACATTTTTTTCATGACCAAGGGGTCCATTTATGGGATAGTGTATCTGGAAAATATGACATCCTCCTACAGCTGCTACTCAAACATATGAGTAAGACTATGGTGTCCCTTCTTGCTTCTACACATTCCTCTTTCCTTTATTCCATTCTGTACGTAACTCTCTCTCCTCTGAGATACGTTTACAGTCTACAGTCTCCTCTGCCTCACCCTCCTCTCAAACCCACATACGACCCTTTCGTTTCTTTTTTTCCGCTGTTAATTCCGCAATGGGCACAGACCATGATGTCAGTGTGAGGCTCCCGGAACCATTTTGGGATGCTCATGTTATCGGGGCTTTGGGATAGCGAATGGACCGCAGGCCAAAAAAGTCTCAGAAGTGGTACAGCAAAACGGCCTTTTACCAAAGTAGCACAGTGCACCAACCCTGTTTCTTAAGTGCTGCACCGAAGACCATCCTCTTGCTAAGGTGACACAGGGGAAAAACTGCCCTGTGCAAAATTTGACCAGTATCAATATTTCATCAATTTTTTGCCATAAACACATTTTCATGACTAGGCCTTGGTTCATGTCTACAGATCTGTATTGTTCCCTTAATCTTGCTGCCTGATGTAGCCTAGTTATTTGTGACTACATCAGAATTTGATTACATTATAAATGAATGTGACTACATTACAAAAAATTTTGAAACAAAACACCCTGACCAACTAAATCTTTAACCCAAAAACTGTTCACAATAGAATTACCCTTCCAAAACAGAAATCCAAAATTGCACCATTCGTAACAATTTTAACACCGAACCTCTAAACAAAACCCCACCCAGCTTAGCCTCGTACCATCCTACTGAACCCACCTTTATACGAAAACATTCCCAAATACCAAATCCCCCGCTCAAACTCACTCAACAACACCACCTGCACTCCTACCCAACCTCACCCAACAAAAACAAAACTACCTTGAACACCTTCACCGCCAAAATTTTTTTCAATCTGTCAACTGAAGATTCTGGCAAAGTCATTGCAGTGTGAAAGTAGAAAAAAAAAAAAAAAGAAAAAAATAAGTTGAGGGGGAAATTAGAAATCTGACCGTAGGCTGACCGGGTCTTTGATTCAATTAACACTGACAGACGGATAGCATAGCATACCCTGACCCGGAAGACAAGGTTCCCCTTATTACTATACACAATCAACACCAACAGATAGATAACATCACATCTTGAGCTCATGACAAGGTCCGCTTACACAAACGCCCAATCAACACTGACAGACAGATAACCCCATATGCTGACCTGACTGCAATGTCCCCCTTATTACCAAAGCCAATCAACATAAACCAGATAGATAACACCGCATCCTGATCTGACAGCAACGTCTCCCTTATTACTATTGCCAGTCAACATCAATCAGTCAGAGACGAGGTATTGATTCTCGCCATGTCCCGAGCAATTGGTCATTCCTTAAAGTTCAGACAGAATTCCCTTGTCCCCTGTCATAATCAAGCGTTACGAGCCTAACAAGTGAGATAAGTTGATTTGTTTGCCGAGTAACGTTGGTTCAATACAAAAAAATCAAACTTCCTATTCACACAGCCGGGTCCTTAGCGGTCTATCGGTGGCTGGTTGTGGACCTGCTAATGAATCTGGCCATTAATCAATTTCACACACTTCCCGGTTTATGATATTAATAAGGGAACAGGAACGTGTATGTTCCCTAACGGGTCTCCTGTACCTTTTCTTGCCAGTTTTAGCTGTACTGCTTCACTACGCCCTAATGCTAAGTCAGAACTGAGCGTTTCTGCTAGAAGGTTCACCTCAACAAGTTATTCTGCCAATGGCAACAATGATATATCGTCGTCTACACTTACCTATAAAACTGTGACTATAAAACCAGACTAGACTATAAAACTGTGATGACATAAACAATGAGAGATTAGATACAGGTCAGTCTCTCAGGTGTCATGTACAACACATTGGTAAGTTCCATGGTGAAATTAACCTTCTTTGTAAACCTTTTTAGTTACATCACCAAGTTTGGCACACCTGGGATGACAGCCCTGCAGGACCAACAACAAGCTAATGGCAAAAATGACAGGAAGTCACAACACGGTCACTATTATTATGAGGGAGATCACAAAATAAATTTTTACAAAATAAATTAAAATGTAGCCTCCAGCATATGTATCCAGGAGACCATGCGAGAAGAGCTATGCACTAAGAGCAAACCTGGAAAAACACAAGCTGTTTCAAACCCTTCAGCTGTGGACAGTTTCTCAGAAAAAAATCACTATGAATGAAATCACTATGAAATCACAAACTGAAAAGAGCCCTCTTGCAATAACTCTGGCCTTTATTCATGTATTTTAATACTGCAAACCATTTGTTTGAAAATACACAAATCATAATTTTGGCGCCTTTGGTGACCTGTGGTATGAAACAGCCAATCAGATCAAAGGTGCCACCTCCCCACCTACATACAACAGTGGGCTCCCAGCAAGTCTGACAAGTTATACAGGCCATTATACCTTCTCTTTAGCAACACCAATTCCTTGACTGTATATGTATCACTAGAAACTACTGTAGAATCCTTTTTTCTTGTATATTTTGAAATTGGGGACCACACTTCAGGGATACCAATTTAGGGATACCGAAAGGTAATACCAGTACAAGCAGCAAGGGGGGAAGGACCAACAGAACTATGTATTGTATTGGACTGCATCAATGCTTCAATTACCCCAATACATGGGAAATCTCTTATAATCTCTATTCCAAAATATTAATGTACTGAGCTGGTGGTTAACAATAACTTGTTCTTTCATGCAAACTGGTAACATTATTTGAATAAATTTCACGCAATTATGGGTCTCGTCATGCTATTCTTTATCCATCTAATCATTACTAATTCAGTCAAACTTAAGTCTTGTGTAACAGTTACCATATTCTGCAGATTATTACACATACAAATAATAATACATCATACAAAACGTATCTTAAAGAGGTGAAAAGACGTATGGGAAAATAAACAGTCATATATGATATGTGGTGAATATACGATATGACGTGAAGATATACAGATAAACAGAGATGGGGAAAAGATGAATTACTACTTTTCGTTGTAAATCTCCTCCCTAGGTCCGTTGGTGAAGTGTGAAATTTTGTTTCCTGCTAACAGCTGTTTGCACTGATAAGCTATCGCACACATGCTGGTGCCCATGACGAATGCGGTCACGTAATTACATCAATGTAAAACCGGCTCCTTTGACCACCGCAGCCAGCCCACGCAAACACACGGCACTCCATAATCTTTACAGGCACGCATTATGATTTGTTTTGGAAACAGAATCCGGTTTTAAAACAGCTTGGCGTTTAAAAGGTCAAGTAAACCTTTATTTACTTACGACCACCAGACCAAAAACAGAAAACTGGACTGAACTCAGCTGCAATTTCCCACTAAATAAAATAAATTTTGTCACAGAACAAAAGCGTTAGATCTGTCACACTTTCGTTTGCTTCAAGGTTTTGTCTTTTCTCCAGATGACCTTTTTGGGGTCTAAAGGGCATCAGTCAATTCTTATTTAAGAAAAAGAAAGAAGCTGTGAAACATATCATTTGCTCAGCCCTGCATACAGGAATATCTGTCATTTTGAGCTAGCATGCAGCAGAGAATCCAAGGCTTATCTCTATCTGGAAGCCTTAGGTGAGGCTCAATGGTGTGTCAGGGAACAGTATGATTCTGGTGAGAAGGGGGCACTGAGGGGGACATCAAACCCAAGCCCCCCGTACATACAAACACCCCCCAATGTGACACAACTCACCAGCAGGCGGGAGAGGTAGAAAGAGCTGTCAATCATGATATCCTCAAGAAGATCTTGGTCTGTAAAAGACAAATTACAAAACGTTCATATATTTAGAAGCTTAAAGGTGAGAAATTAAATGAGTAAATTAGCATAAGTTGCCTGGAAAAAGTATTCACCCCATTACGGTTATGCAATTATGATACCTTCAAACAGAATAACATTTCTGATCTGCATAAGAACTGCTCCAAACTGACTGAATAGTGGTGATACGATTGCTTAAAAAATTAATATTTTTAAAAATATATGGAAACACCCACACTGAATATAAGTACTTAATTTTCATTTTATAAGGTTTAACAGGACAATGCCTGTTACCTCTACAAAGCGGGAGCAAAGATGTGGAGAGGTTGATTGTATTTATCCATACTATTTAACATAAACACATGTCTTTGTCTTTTTAAAAAAGGTTTTTATCCACTTTTTTTATTAACTCAAACCATGTACAAGATTGTCCAGAGACCTTAAGTGGATGAAGTAATTCAACCCTATCAATTGCCTTTTTTGCACCTACAACAACACTAATTTATTTCTTTGTGGTTGGTAAGGTGGATAATCCAGTGTTGACAGGATTTACCAACCCTCGCAGACACAATTCTATTCTCTCTTGGCTCCTGTTCAGTTTTACCAGCCCAACTGAGTATTGTGAATATAGAAAAAACAATTCTTATGGCATTCTGCACATTGAATGGTGTATTAATACATCATAATCACAATTATGGCTTATGCAATTAATAGAAAGAGGCTGCAATTATTCAATTACAGTGAAGGCATTACAATGACATTTAGCACTGCTACCGCAATGACCAGTAAATGTGTACATGACCACAATCAAACTGAAAACTTTCTTACGTTGATTTAGAGGTGCTTAAAAGTCAACAGAATAATTTGAAGGTAATTATCTTTCTTTTTATTGTCGGTGTTCCCAAAGTACTTATGGAAACCTAGGATCTGTTACATGGTCCTAATACTGCAAATAATACCTGCACTACAATACTTAGCAAGATAATTACATTAGCATTTTGTTATAATCATGCAGGGCGAACTGCAAGGTTAGCGGGTAGTTCTAAGCATGTGGTTTGTTATACACAGTGACATTCCTCAATTATGCCCATTAAAGTTAAGTGCTAATAAACGCCTCTGTAAAACAGGATAACGATGCCCCCAAACCTTTGTCAAGCTTGTGCTTATTGGGTCACTCATTTCTACTGTTTATTCCATTTTATTTCTAAAATCAAGAGTGAGATTGATTATCCGCACTGACACCCTAAGGATACGATTTTCAGAGTCGCATGGTGAATCAGGAGTTTCAACGGGCCATATGGAGGTAAGGTGGAGTCCTTGATCAAAATAAACTTTGAATGAGGCCAGTTTATTTGGTCTAAATGAGCATTCTGCATAATAATTGCTTGACACCTTACATTATAAATGCAAACAAAAACATGAGCAGCTGGTTCCAAACCTTTGTTTTAATGAGTAATGGTATTTCTGACCTCTGAAAAGGACTACAAAGACAAACATTTCTAAGTTCTGGTGAGCAGCATCTCCCAGTTATTTACGGTTCAGGCTTTGACAAAATGAAAACATACAATAAATGCATCCTCTCTTATGATTTGTCCTTTTTCTGTTTATTTTTCTCTTTTCCCCTACATTTATTTTGTCTGTCTGGGAGGTTAGGTGTCTCATGTGGAACAACGATCAGAAAATCTGCTGATCTGCAAAAAAGTAACACTTTTTTGTCTCCTATTTGCATTGAATCAGGTCCCATTTCTCTGTGTACTTAACTATGACAGCAAACAATGGCACTCAAGCCAAATATCAACGCAAATTGTTGGGAATATTCAAAAGGCTAACGGCATCACAAATTACCAAATTGATAAAATTGTTTAAAAAAAACGCTGTGATTCAAGACTCAAAAAGCTCCCTAAGTCCAAAACTACTAAGTAATACGCTGAACATACAATTATTTCATATTCCATGAGGTGTTTAAGCTGAGCACTAGCCCTGCCCTTGGCATCCAAATGAGGATGAATGTAGAGCACAGTGGATTGAATTTCTCCACTGCTGGTTTGGGAAAAATTTGAAGTCCTGTATTGCAAGTGAATGTATTTTGAGCCTTTTATCCTTGAAGGAAGTCGATCGGGAAGGGAATAAGAAGTAATCTTCGACAAGCGCCAAGGTGGACAGCAAGACCTCAGAGGCAAGCACATACATGGAAAACACTGACAGCTTCGCCGCTGACCTATTTCTACACTAGAAAGGCAAGCCATCTGACCTCACTGTCTCAAAGAGAGCAAGCCCGTTATCTGTAACACACTGCTAACGGTAACCACACTTTTGGCCAATTGACTTTTCTTTTATCTAAGGATTACCCTGGCAGCCGCTGATGTGATTGGTTGACACGCATCATCACCGTAAGCCATAAAAACACAGCTAAGTGCGGTGAAATATTAATTTGTGTGTTAAGCAGACCTCTCGCACCATTAGCTCCAGGATTTCCGCTTTCTTAAGCATGGGCGCTATCAGGGATTTAGCCTAATTGTGTATTTATTCGACTTCAGTTTCACCCGCATTAGCTGAGGAATATCGGGTTTCGCTTTTCCAAACAGTAGAAGAGCGCTGGCAGTATAATGAACGGCAGCGATTAATTCAAAATCACTCTGATGTCACTGCCCTTTCACCGCCTGTTTGGGCCTACCGTTATTTTTAATTATAACCATTGGTTCTGTTTTAGTTCATTCGAACAGGCATATTGATTCTATCTCTATTTACAGCCTATGTACAACTAAGAAGCCTGTTTCGTTCCCCATTTTCCACGGTCAGGATTATTTCAAACATGAATTCCGTGTGAACCTTCTGACTGGAAAACCTAATTAAATGTTTAAGTGAATTTTCATTGCTGAGCTGTTTGAAATCCTTTTTTCACAGATGACTCAAATGCAGGAATATGTGCAAAGGAGAAAACGAAAGCAATCAGACTGTAATTCAAGAAAGAAAAATGGTCCTCCCTATTGAAAGTAAACAATTCCCTGACGGCCCCATTCCTCTGCCTGGGCCTTTTCACCAGCCTGATGGGAAACAAATCAGTTCTTTAGGACTGAGGCAAAAGAACTTCAGGCACGCGTTATCTGTTCAGGAAATGTGCACATTAAAATGCCGTGGGAGGGGAAATCACATTTCTGACCGAGCATGTCCCACGATGCACCTCTCACAGAGAGTGACTGAAATCTATTTATTTTTGCCCTGCGGTGGAGACGTCTCGGATCTTCGCTTATCGCCATGACAGAAATGCCTTAGCCAGTTTTACCACCCAGTCCCCATCATTGGTCAAACAGATAGCAGATTATGGGCAAATTGATTTGTAGCATCGCAAAGAATCCCCCTGGCCCCTTTTACAGCCTATCAAAATCTGGAATAAGCTAAGAAGCTTATATGGGGAAGAATAGTCAAGGCAGAAATGTTAACAATAGAGGAGAAACATATGGAGGAGAATGGACTTCATCTATGTTTTGTTTCATTTATGTAAGTATTTTTTAGTTGCAATTATTGATGGTTGAAGTGAGGTCTTATGAAACCGTTTACAGTGGAGCTACACTCATCTGTCAGTCACTGACTGGTATGAACCAATCAAAAACGTATTTCTCTACACTGCCAATATATGCCCATAACTCATTGGTCCAGATCACTGAGTTATTGATATATGGTAGCTCCACCAATTTTTGATTCAATGAAATCTCACTCCCCAGTCACTTACAGCACCGCAAGAGAACTAAATAAATGTACAAATAATATCGGTATATCCCATACGTTATGTTCTTTGAAGGACTTATTTTCAAAAAATTCAATCCCAAGCCGTTCATCAGAGAGGGTTCCCATATTACTGCCTGGTAAAGACAGGTATTAAAGCACACACAGGATTTTATAGCCACTTACATTTCAGGGTGTTGAAGGTGAGTTCATGGGCCCAGCGCTTTGAGATTGCGTCCTTAGCCTCGGGCAAGTGCTGATCCGTTTCCTTCCCGTAGTTGACCAGCCTCTGAGTGACAGGCCTCTCCGTGTGGGCCTTCTGGAAAATGGCGGCGGCATGAGCGTAGATGCGATCTGGGAAGCCTCCTGGTGTCACCGGGTCCGTCGGACACCGAGCCACTGGAACCTCCTCCGATTGGTGGTCCAGGAGACTCAGGTCTTTCAAACCCGCCAAGTGAGACTCTGATTGGTCCTCCTGGGGGTGCGGGGGCCTCGGGGGCATGTTACGCCTCACCATTATGTCAGTGGCATCCTGCCAAAACAAACGAACAAAAAACGAGCTCAGCACTCTAACCAATCACCGGCACAGGAATGGAACTCTGGAGAGCAGACTTCTCACCTGTACAGATTGAAATACAGAGCTCAGTCTACCTGTACAGAATAGAATACAGCACCCAGTCTACATGTCCTTCTAACAGTATGGAACCAGAAACAGTTTAAAAGTGAGACTACTACCTTGAGATGTTTTTAAATGGGAAAATATAATGCCTTGGTGGCACTTCTCCACCAGCAAAGAGCAGCTAAAAAACAAGAGGTATGTCAGTGATACGGTGAGACTGCAAGAGGTTTACATCCATTTTACAAATAAATGCTGGCTGAGTATGTTAGTGTCCATGCATGCTAGCAAGATAAGATAATTGTTTTCTATGAGCATTGGCTTTTAGCCAGAGCTTGCTGGAGGGAGAGCGATGTCCATTGTTTGAGCTGTCAGCGTGCTGTAAAGCATTCTATAATCACACTGGAGCGAGAACCAGAAAATCTTTGGCAGCTCTCCTGTGATAAACCCACATATCTGCAAAACATGCAAACTCCCTGGTCAACTCGTGCAGAATGGACCGCATTCAATACAAATGAACTGATCTCGAAAACAATTAATGAAGCGCTATAGTCAGATGTAAAGAATAGCCCTAAATGTATGCCCACTCACATCTAACGGTTTTAAAACCTAACGTTTGGACGTATTAATAGATTGTTAAGAAATAAATAGCCATAATTAAAGACAAAACATATCAAGAACAGACTCCAATACAATTTTTCAATTTTCTTCAAAAATGGTCTTTTTTAGTACTAGCTCTTCAGTTTTATTACATAGCACAGCAATAAACATTGTTCAAATAATCATACAAAAAGTTCGAAAACCCTCAGTTCGAAACCTTAAAACATCAAAGCGATTCAATCCACTCTAGCAATGTGAACCCTAAATAAGGTCGGAAACAGCACAAAGGGAGGGCTTTATTTTTAAAGTGCTTGAAGGCCTTTGTGTTTATCTTCCTATCATAGTCTCGCCTTCAAATATTAATTAGTTGACATGGTTAAGACGGCACAGCGTCACAACAATTAGACATAGGAAGCAGACTCAGACAATGTTCTGCAACGGGACGCCAGCTGAAACAGGACCGAAGGATGAGTGACACGCGTGATGCCCTTGGCTTTGCCCAGGAGGTTAGACAGGGATACGAGTTAAATGGCAAAAGAACGAAGGAGTGGTTAGGAAGTAGCTCTGAAGGAGACACCGTAACCTAAAACACGACACCCTATCAATTTCCCCTCTTTTTTCCAGTGTGCAGGGGGAACGGACAAACAGATCTTCATTATCACTCTTTCTGACAGCCTCTCGGTTATAAACCGGCTCTGAGACAGAGCTCAACACGC
Source organism: Albula glossodonta (assembly GCA_019788955.1). Classification (NCBI taxonomy): domain Eukaryota; kingdom Metazoa; phylum Chordata; class Actinopteri; order Albuliformes; family Albulidae; genus Albula; species Albula glossodonta. The sequence continues at coordinate 3,120,039 of JAFBMS010000049.1, forward strand.
GTGAGGCTTCAGTAAAAAAAAAAACCTTTCGCAAGAAATATAATCCTTAAAGTGTCCCAGGTTTGCTCATCTGAAACCTCTTCCCTACTCCGCTATGAGAAATTCGCTTCTGCGGGTAGCAATTAGAGTGACACTCGGATACATCATTCTGAATAAGTAATGACTTCGCTGGGAAAACACAAAGGGTCCCATTCATTAACCCACATTTTAATGCATTAGATCTGGATTTCGACCCAGCTGTGGAAATCAGCAGCGGCTGTGCCATGCAACAGTTAAGACAGTTCTGATATAACCTGCGTCCTGTGCGCTGAGATTTATCAACATATAAACAAACAAAGATTATTATGATTTACGGCTTAAATCTCTATATCGTACTGTAAGAAAAACTTCTATAGACTGCAATTTTAAACAGCCAAGTTTATTATTTGTGCATTACTTCGGCCTAAGTTAGCCTCGGCAAAGTCTGTGAACTCACGTCTTTCAGTCACACCACAGGCCTACAATGCTCAGCTGTAGGCTTCAATTAATTCATTTGCATACTGTAGCCTACTGCAAAATACGGTAGTTAACCTTACCGAAGACTTGCTTTGTCAAAGATAACCATTCCTTACTAACCCTTGAACCAGGGAGTTTCTTTTTCTGAAACTGATGCTTATATAAATTATTTTGCCGGTATACCAAAGTGTTCAGGGATATCATATTCAAGTCAGTTGGACAAACCTGCATTATCTGTGACACCAGAAATGAAGAACTCGGTAGAAAAATGATTGCGCTGAACCTTACCTAAGTGTTAATTACAAAATACCTTCACATTCAAGAAAACATGTATTTATAGATTTTATGTGTTTTTAAAAGCGGTACCATTATTTAACTTTTTTAAAAATAAAGGTTATTACATTATATTTATACATTACATTCTATTATAATAAATATCGTTATATTCACTCTGCTCCAATAAACATTTAAAATAAACTTGATTCTCACCACCTGCAACATCTATGGAATTACCTTTTTGACTTGATACATGCTAAATAACATCCACCTGTAAATTGTTTGTGCTTGTATGTATAAAAAAAAGTCAATAACATGTAATAGTCTTTTTGACCTCGTCAAAAATCCACTTTGGCGTTGTTGTCAGCTTCCTATTAAATTGGCTAACTACAGTGCGATCAGCATGTGGTCAGGAAGTCTAGGTCGCTAACATGGTAAATTCCTATATACTTACCAGAGACGTCTTCGGGAGTTGAAACGCTTGCGTATCCTGCTTACCAAAACTTGTTGCCAAATCAAGGCAAGTCAAACTAAATAAATAATCTCATTTACTTAAGTCAGGAAATGTTCTCTTTTTCCTGGAACACAGTAGTGTTTGATTCTTAGCTCACTTTCTTATTGCTACCCAGTCTGCAATTTCATTTCACAAAACTACTCTAAATTAGGTAAACTAACAAGTGGAACGTGTGAGCAAGGTAGCACCTTCACTGCCACACGTTTGTACAGAGAGTAGAGACGGTTAATAATTAAAGGAGGTTTCACATTTTCCTCCTCTTCCTAGCTCGTTTTAAGAGTTCTGTTGACACACGTATGTTTCCAATCAGTACATGAGTTCCGGTACACAAGAGCTGCGATTCATAATGGTTCGATGATACTTCAGACCTAATTTCGGTCCTAAAGAGTATTTATGCAGTAGAGAACCCTTGCCAAATGCTTACGCTACTATAGTAACAGTATGGTAATATAGCTGCGGATCACCCGCAGTGTGGTTTTGTTGCACCGTGATTTATGAAGGCAAGCGAGTTCAGATGACGCTGATTCAAGTCATGTCAACACGTCTGACACGTCGGCAGTATAAAAGACACATATGAAGTTTTCGACTTAGGTCAAAAGTAAGAAAATTAGCGGCATAGATAAGTCGTACTTGGTATGATAAGTAAAATGCACATGCAAACCTCTTTCAAGCAACAATTTTAACATAGAGTTGGTACCAACAATGAAGCTTGCTAACATCGTCGTTTAAGTTTTTTAAGTTATTTGGTAATAGCTATTATTCGTGTTGAACATCGGAAGAACAGAACAGGTTGGGGGAAAGATCTCTCCCGAGATAAAGATCACTATTTTTCCCACTGCATTCCTCCGTTTGTTTCCATGGCTCTTTTAAGTGCAGATCATCTCAAGTACCTTACCATAGCAACCCCCTTCAATGCTCCCCAAATTTATTTTGACTCATCACACATAAATAAACATCTCACCATTGTTCACATAGTGAAGCTACCCCAATGCAAAACAATGAAGTCAGGTATGGCAATTCTTTACAAACGACTAAAATAAGACGCATTGTGATGTTCTCCAGAGTTATTTTCTCACATAAAACAGAAACAGGCTTGCATGACTGTGTAACCTTGTGTCACTCTTTGCTTAGTCACATATGGATGATCAAAGGCCGTGCTCTCTGAATTCCCAATCGTGCCCATATGTGAAAATGATGCAATAAGCATCGTGAAATCAGTATGAACTTAATATTACCTAAAAGGTTTTGTGAATAATTCGCAATGTGGATCCTACAGCTGTTGTAAGTATTGTATTTTTGCTTGAATTACTGCATACACATTTCATCAGTCTTAAACATGTAGAATCTTCTCCCGTGCTTGATAGACAGGTAACAAAAAGGATAAAACCCAAACAACAGAACAACTCTGACACATGGGGCCTCTGGGTGGATCACAAAATAAGATGTTCATTCGGGAAGCAGACATGAGCCTGGCAACTGGTTATGGGCGGAGCTCTTCATTAGTGAGGAGACAATTGGCTCAGCCTTGCCAAAGAAAAATAGGGGTTAAGTCTGTTAGGCTCACAGTTCTCCAGTGGCCACTTCTGGTTGGCCAGCTACCAGCAGATACACAACCCCAGTATATGCTGACTTTGTCACCCTCCAGCAACATTGGCAGTGTGCCGATCAGTGGTGGTGCACCTGCAGTGTCATGTGTCTTCGTCACATGAATTGGTGGAGGCATGTGACCACAGCTGCCAGTGTCACTGAAGGAGACTAAAGACTTTGGCCGTGCTCAGGGTGGGAAAAAATGGGAGAAAAATAATCATAAAATATAGCCTCAAGCGGCGATCACGGAGTTCAAGCAGCTCAGCTGATATTTGAATGGGTGGGGGGGGGGGGGGGGGGGGGGATCGCTTCAACTCTTATGTTATTCTTACAGGATTTAGTTGGATCCTTCACAAAGATATAGTTCACAAAGTTTGAAAGTGAACATTTGGTTTAGGAGTTAGGACCATTTGTTTACTAAAGCGCCATCTATGGACGGATTAAAACCAAATTCGGAAGAGTTGAGTATAATCACTGGGAGATGAGGGATCTTTAATTTGGTGATGATTGGACATTGCATTCAGAAGTTATTGCTCATAATATCAAAAGAGGCGATGCCCACAAATTTCATTGGTTTACAGCGGTCACATTGTTTAATTTATCAACTTTCTTTATACTGGGATTCAAGATCTTGGTCCGAAGATGCTGTGTACCAAATTTCTTGGCAATTGAATAATCCGTCTAGGAGGAGATAGATTTTAATTTTTTTTACGAAACATTAAAAATGGCGGAAATCCAATATGGCGGATCAATTTGGTCCAAAGGCTTTATTGTTCATCTGGAACCAGGGAATCAGGCCAAAAAAGAATTTTGATTCTACCCTATTTATTCTATCTATGGTTCAAGAGTCATAGCCCAAAACACGTTGTGGCTCTCTGTAGCACCACCATCTGGCCATTATGAGTAATTTTTGTTACTTGAGTAGTGGGTGAATATAGGAACCTATCTATTAAGTTTGATAGCTCTAGCATCGATGGTTTTTGCTGTCCAAACACTTTTAGCGGAGAAAAAAAAAAAAAAAATCTTGACAAATACAAAAGGGTTTCAGCAGCTCCGCTGCTTGAACCCCTAAAAAACCACCAACACACAGCAAAAATATCCCCTACCTCACAATTGAATGGGCTATACTCCAAACAGAGTCGCTATCCTGATCTAATACAGAAGCAACTTAAGGTACCCATGATTAGTTTGTCTCTTGTAAGCTTGTTTTTTGTTATCATAAACCATTGTCTGTTATGTCCGCAGAAAGACTCAGATATCATTATTTTTTCACATGCACATACCCCGCAACGCTATTATGGATACTATAAAAAGACAAATTATTCCTTTTTTGTACTGCACATACTGTTTTCTCCCAGAGGATACAAAATTAATGATGAATTAATGAGCCCTCTCTCTCTCTTTGATCCTCAGCTTCAGAATGGCATTGTTAATGGACAGGTAAACACAGAACCGAACAGGTGGCATGAAAAATAAATAAAAGGGAAAACTGTAAATTTACTAGATTTGGAAGTGAATGCGACACAGGAAAAAAACACCACCTTTGTAGCGATCCCTAGGGTAATGGAACAAACTGGGGCAAATCATTTTGTAAGATGCATTATTCCAGATGGCAATAAAAAGACAATCACACCTTTTTTATTGCACTGTGAATCTGACTACGCCTTGAAATAGGACCTGCATTTTTCCAGAAAGCACTACTTACTTTACCGACGTGAAGTGTAAGTGACTGGCAGTGCAACTTGACTCCTAGAGAGGTATTTGAGAAACCATTAATGTAGAGTCTTTGTAAGGTATAGCAGTTCATTAATTTTTGAGTTACAGAATGTGCTTACAGCTGGGTCTGATCTCTCTGTCAGTCATTGGTCTCAATATTCTAGGATTCTTGTTAACAAATATCGGGGTTCATCTCAGACCCTTTCTGTAGACATGTTCTTTGTGTCTCACTGTAAATGATAAAATGTCCTCTCTAGGTGGATTTGCTCTCTGAATTTACCTGAAGAGATACTAATAATGTGGAAGAGGAGAGTAGCGACACATGACATCACTGAATTTGTTTAAAAAGGAGCTGCCCTGAGCCCTGGTCAGTAACTGTAGAAGCAGGATAGCAACATCGCCTCTGCAATTATGCATAAAACATACACCATGACCAAAGGGAAATATTTTAAGAGGAAGTCAGAAATTGGTCTTTTACTGTTCATTTCCTTTACAGACATGTGAGTTTTTGGACTCAGTCAATTGCACAGCACCATCAAAGAGCAGGATACAATATACACTATATAGGTACAAAAATTGTCAGATGTAGTTAAATCGATCTACAAATGAGTGAAGGTACAAATTATGATATCTTGTACTTATGGCCTATATAATGTGTCACATTTATACTACTTTTCTGGATTTCACCCTGGATTTTGGGGTGAGAAAAATACATGTGTGCAGATCAACACATTCCCATAGATCACACATCCATATGTATGAGTAAGATTTTGTACATTGTTGCTTAACTAATATTGTAACTTTCGAACAGCTGCACAGTCGCAGCGAGTAGCTCGCAGGCATACTCTGCAGCACATGAAGCGGGTTGTACATTTAGATGTTTAGATCTACAATATGCTATAGTAATGATATAGCGCTTGCACATTTTACAATGAAAATCCGTGCATACTGACGTTTCATGAATAAACCAAAGCCCTAGAGGTTAGGTAAAGGTCTAAGCCAGGCGAGGGGAGGGCTGAGAGTGTGTAAGGCATCACAGAGCAAAGGCCAGTTTTAAATAAAATCATTGGAGAGAAAGCCAGAGACATCCATTACTGGCCTGCCTGATCTTAGGACTGGTTAATTATACACCAGAGAATAAATGATCGCTGAAGCTACAAACATTTTCATATTCAAAGTCATTTTATTTAAGAGCGTGCACATTGTTCTGTTAATTCTCCTTTTCTTTATGGTTCATGCTTTCGTCTGTTAGAGGAGGTGTTTAGCTAATATGTAATAGGTATATTTCTACAGTTTCGCAGGTTTCTGAGATCAAGCATGGAAAGCACTTCTCTATATTGTATTCACTTGATCCAGTTAATTTCAGTCTTAGAAAGTCTGAAATTATGTGTGAAGACTTAAAATAAACATTTTTATTAGTTGACCATACCTTAAACTGAATGGTTCTTTTGTAAACTGCAGTGCCACGATATATTAATTTTACCTTACATTCATGCTTTCAAATTCATGGACATAGCGATCTATAATATATCATAATGGCACTGTAAGATCGCCCTCAGTATTTCACTCAGAAAAACATTTTACATTTAGGCAGGAATTCAGTCAAATTAACTTTCAGGGCACTTTTCAGGGCAAAAACACTTTACAATATAATTATCTATGAGTATTTTCTGTTTTATTGGGTACAGGCAAACATACCCTGAGAACATACCATATCATTTTATTCTGTCCATTTTGATTGAATGACATATGTCATTTATGATTTTACAATGATCTTATCAAATTTATCAACATTTACAATCCGATTAATAAATGTTCTTATCAAGTTGCTTTGGTGCCTTGTGTTTCATTTGGAGGAAGAGTAAAATAAAGCTAGACTGCCCTCTATTGGATGGAATTCTGTATTGTTTTACCAAATACTCCTTTGTCACTACTGGCAACTATTGTGCTAAAATTGGCAATTAAATAAATGTTTTTGTGGTGAGTAACATTTAAAACATCACAGCTGCTTGTTGAAATGGCTAATCTAAAAGGCTTTGGTCTCATGTGCTAAGTTTTATGATTTAGTCTATTCTTGATTGCTACTTGTTGCCATGGGGTATGTATTTATGTTCAGTTTGGGGAAGTTAGGGATTTTTTTTAGCAGTGAATACACATTTCATATGCAGACGGAAAACAGTACGTATGCCATTTCTGAAAAATGTATAAATACATATTTAAATATAGCTCTTCTTTCATTTGACCTTTTTTTTTTTTTTTTAACTGTGCCTTACAAATATGTTTACATAAAAAATATGTTTTACAAATATACCTGCTGTGCATTTGACTGTTAATATTTATCTCCCATTACACAGTGAATGTAGGATTGAAATGTCATTTAAAAAACATAAAGGAGCTGAAGTGTAGAACGTTTAATATCTGTTTTCAATTTTTATTCTTGTCTACTTCAACTCATTTTCAGCATCTTGATTCTCGCTGTGTATGTAACATGAGCAGATGAGCGAACAGTGAATATTATGATAAAGAGGACTTATAGCGATTAGGTGGAACCTCTGAGACCTTCTGAAAGGGTGGGCGTGTACAGACAAATGAACCCGTAATCTAAGCTTCACGGGCGGCAATTCGTGATTAGTGAGCGAGGAGAATAAGGACAACGCAGAGTCACTGATTCTATGCTAAGAGCAACCTAATCGCCCAAAGAAAAAAAAAACAGTATTGAAAAGCATGAGAGCCGAGAAGCACAAGCTAAATCAGCATATAAAAGAGGTCTTAATTTTCTGCGTCACTGGAACGTTACCTAACTTGGACTTCAGTCAGATTCCAGCCACCTTCAATAGAGCGTACGTGCTTCAACAGCTAAAGCATACATACTCGGATGACATACACACCAGCGTCTCATTTGCTCCATAGAGGCCATAAAGCAATACAAGAATAATACACAGAGTACGTACTCTTGATAAAGAGGTTAGTAGCAAAATGGTAACATTTGAAGATGATATCAAACTCAGGGTCCAGCCAAGTTTAGAATCAACTAAGGTAATACAGGAATATTTAAGCAAAATCCAGAAATGGGCCGATACCTGGCAGAAAGACAGCTAATATAGCTAAATTGAAAGTCTTGCATGAGGGAAATAAGTACTTTATATTAGGCTAATTTGTGGGAGGAACAGACATAGAAAATGCCAGAAGTATGCTGGGATATATTGTGAAAAGTATTGTTCATAAATCAAAGACAGTTTGCATTTTGAAAAGTGCAAATGTTTTATCTTGTTATCTTCCAATTTCATAAAAGAAAAGGGAGTCAACTTAGATCAAGTCGTGATGATATTAATTATATTTTACGGTTTATCTTCTATGTATTTACATTTGTAATATTAATAATATTATTTTATTAAATTAATATTATTATAATAATATTGTGCAGTTTATTATCAACAAGCTTGGCCAAAAACTTGGGCAAGTTTTTCCAAAAACCCTTGCAAAAAACACAAAGCAAAGTAATGGCACTTTAGTAATGGCATTTTAAATTTTATCGTGTTAATGAATTGCTCTGTCCTGGTAAGCCACACCCCCAGATCCTGAGTCCCATTTTGATAGCTGTTACTGTATATAATAACACTGCGTCAAGTAAGAGTTTGCATGATTTCTTGTTTTCACAAAAATCACTTCAGAGAAAGTATCTATGGGAAAATTATATGGAAAATTATACTTCCTCAATCAATTTTACGGACTCACACACATGCCCTGCCTCACCACTCTAAAATCTAAAATCTGTAAAACAAAGATGCTTTTTAAAATACTGACATGAGTTTCTAAATACCAAAAAATACTATGAAGAGCAGTAAAATAAATAAATGAAGTCAATAGTTTGTGTGACCACACTTTTGAAACTGCATTTATTCTATTAGGTACGCTGCTGCACACTTCTTCAAGACAATGGGCTAGTAGGTCGTTTTTTGGAAAGTACCTCATCCATGAAAAATGACCTTTGACAAGATTTCTCCAGACTGTAGAATGGTATACTTGGGTTCCAGTGGATTCTGCGAGTTCAGAGCAGATAGCAGTGTTGGACTTCTTCTGCTTTCGAAGGGACATCAATTTAATGTGTCTCTTGTCTTATGCATTCAGCTTCCATGGCAAATCTCTGCATTTCTGGTCCGCAACCATGTCCGTTTCTTTGTTCCTCAGAGCATCTTTGTACTTCTTCAGAACATCTGAAAACTCCATTCCACAGTGAAATTTGATTAGGAGAGACCTTGTCAGGATGCCGATTCTGAACGACCTCCTTTTGCTATCCTGCTATGTTCACTCTTGTCATGGTATAAGAAAAGATCTGCCACACCTTAACCTTCTAGTTTGGTTGTCCCTCACCTGGTTTGATTTCTTCTACACCTGTCTCTGTTTCAGTTCATCAGTTTCGTTCATTATGTCATTGATCAGTACCAATTGATTGTTATCAGGACAATGGAGATGAGTGATGGTATCTATGCCAATTCTGAGTTCATACAGAACATAGAATCCACCATGCTGGACCAGAACCCACCCAATCATGAAACTTCAGACAACACGAATGTGTTTTGAAGGAGTTAATTACGATGTAGCGAGTTGCATATTGTTACAGACATTGATCTTGGGCTTGGAGTCCAGGGGGGCAGTGTCATGCCTCACTATTTTTTAGGATGAAGTGAACCCCCCCTTTTGACTGTTAAAAGAGGGTGAAAAAAAACAGAAGAAAGGGAAGTAGACTTGAAGGTGGAGTTGGGGAGGGGCAGGGATGCCAGAAACAGAGAGCATGATGGGAGAGAAGGTATGTGGCAAATTAATACCTGTGTAGACACCCAGATTGGACGGATACTGTTGTTTGAATGAAGGGCTGTCTGGAGGTTACCTCTCCCAAAATTTGTTTTAACAAACTTCACTAATTATATTACCACAAACTACAAATTCTGGCCATGTACATCCAGTGTGCACACTACATGAAACACAGTATGCCAGCATAGATTTAACAGTGTGAAATGGTGTTTTATTTTGTTTTATTTATTTAACCAGGAAAAAACCATTGAGATATGAAGTCTCTTTTACAAGGTGCTCATTGTAACAGGACATACGTTAGATGGCTGTGCCACGCCACCAAAAGAAGTAAAGTGTTTATTTAAAAACCTCAAAATAAAATTTCACCTTTGCCCTTTACTTCATTAGAATCCATCAATATATGGTTTGGAAGAACAGGACATATACATTAGAAGTTGAAACTGTTGTAATTAATTTTGCTTTATTTATTAATTATGATGCATCCAAATTTACATAAAAATATTTCTTCCCATAGGCAGGATCGATTAAAACATATAACACTAAAAAACTTTGAACGCAGTGATTCAGACACACAAACGAACAGACTGCCTGGCTGCCATCTTGGTTTGATATTTGGTTTGGATTGACAGTGCATCATAAAGGTTTTATTGTGATATGTTATATTTATTTTGGTTTCTGATGATTAAAGGGCAGCTGTGTCTTTTATTTTTATTGTCTAAGTCAATCAGGAGAAACAGCATAAAGGTCTTTTCTGTACAATCAATTAAAATGTGCTCATACGTATTTCTTTCCACTTGTACCTGCAAATGAAATGAGAAAATGTGCAATTGAATGTTCTTGTGTCCAAGATTTTAGCATTTAGAAGAGTTCTTTTTTCAAAATAAAGATTCCAAGACACTCATATTGCATCTAGAAATGTGGTTCTTTGTCCAGTCAGAAACAGCATCTAGAAATATATTATGCTGCTGGAAATTTTTTATGAAAAAATTATTTTTTCAGGACTTTGGTTGCTAGATAGCTATCGGTACCTAGTTGGCTTTTCTCACTACCAGTCATGATCAGGACCAAATGGAATCCAAAAGGAATTTACCAAGCATTTTTTTTTTACCTTAGTGTAAAATCAAAGTTATCCAGGTTGAAAAGAAATACACAGTGAACCTAGTTTACATATAAGCCAGTTTAGTAACATAGTTAACTTTTTAGCTGATACTGAAAAGACAGCCTACTTTAATCTAAATTATAAAGAGGTTACAATTTGTTATTGTGTTGTTTCGGCGTGGCTAAGAGTAGGGGTTAATATAACGCCGTTAAATAGACAGAAACACTGCACTGTGATCCCAGTAAAAAATAAGAGACCATTTCCAGTATTTTAGAGTCCCAGTTCAATAACCTGAATGAGCTTTGGAGGGTCAGAAGAGATGAGAAGTTTCTGGTCACAGGATCCACTCTCAGGCCCTGCAATAAATTGGTCTGCCTCTAGAGGGAACTGTTGAAGCATATATCCATGTATTTGCAGGAGCGGATGTGTTCTGTTTGTTGATCGACAAATTGAGAAGGGTATGAACATTTCTGATGTGTTTTGAACCACTGATAATGACAGGAGTTCAGTTCAGTCAATCATCAATGAGTCAACTTTTGTTCACAAGTTCAGAGAAAAAATACATGAATACACAGGGATATGTGAAATATGCAGCATGGTGAATAGATGAAGAATTTTGCATGCAATCCTGTGACTGCAGCATTGCAAAATACTGGAAGGACAAATTTAGTCAGTTTCTGGTGAAAATCTGCCGCTGTTTTCCATGCTCTTGTAAGGCACTGGAGAAATGACAAGCCCAAGAACCAAATCCTCAATGAAGACTGCGCTGTCATGAATCCAAATGGCTGGTATAGTCGTCCCTGTTCTGATACAACATACTGGGTCTGTGAGAAACCGGCTCCAAGATGATTGCATTCAGTGCAGTTTCCACATATGTAAATGAAATAAATAGTTTAATAGGAATTTGTATTTAATGTCAATATCAGACTATTCTCATTTACAGAGACAATCATGATGAATTAAACTAAAAGGTGATTAAATTAATCACATTTTATCAGTTGAAGAATCAATTTTCTATCTGATAGCCATATAGCTTCCTGACTTTAATGCTTCATTAATCTGATTCATACTTTCCATTGAAGTTATTCTCCTGAAACAGTAATATTTTTTATATGTTTGTACATATTTTACTAGAAATATTGTTGCGATAATCATGTGTTTGAATTTCCTGGTCCTGTTAGGTTTTATATTTTAACTTGTATTCTTACATGTCTTTCCATTTATATTTTGATAAATCTTTAATTTACTTATTTCTCTATGATGTGATTGAATTAGAAAACACATTTCAATCCTACTGTCGATTGAGTTTATGGAGCTGTGTGTTAACTGTATGCAGCAAAAGGGGGACAGTACATTTTACAAGGGTGGGCTTCCTGCATAAACTAAATGGGACAGAACATGTACAGTATTCTACTATTTCGTGCTAACTGTATATAGCAAAAGAGGGTTGGTACATTGTACTAGTGTGGGCTAACTGTATACAGCTAAAGGGGGGTGTTACATTGTACTAGTGTGGGCTAACTGTATACAGCTAAAGGGGGGTGTTGCATTGTACTAGTGTGGGCTAATTGTACAAAGCTAAAGGGGGGTGTTACATTGTCCTAGTGTGGGCTAATTGTATACAGCTAAAGGGGGGTGTTACATTGTACTAGTGTGGGCTAATTGTACAAAGCTAAAGGGGGGTGTTACATTGTCCTAGTGTGGGCTAATTGTATACAGCTAAAGGGGGGTGTTACATTGTACTAGTGTGGGCTAATTGTACAAAGCTAAAGGGGGGTGTTACATTGTACTAGTGTGGGCTAATTGTATACAGCTAAAGGGGGGTGTTACATTGTACTAGTGTGGGCTAATTGTATACAGCTAAAGGGGGGTGTTACATTGTACTAGTGTGGGCTAACTGCATACAGCTAAAGGGGGGTGTTACATTGTACTAATGTGGGCTAACTGTATACAGCTAAAGGGGAGTGGCACATGTACAGTATTCTACAAGTGTGTGCTAACTGCACACACGTAAAGGGGATGGTACATTTTTACTGATGTGGGCTAACTGTATTCAATAAACTTGAAAAAATAAAAATGCATTGCTAAGTTGAACTTATTGCAGATCTGAAGCAGCTCTGAAATATTGCAGAATAAAGTGAGAATTCCCTCACACATGCAGATCCAGAGGGATGGGTAGGTAGTTTAGTTGAAATTATTGTTGAGGACCACAGCACCAGCAGGGTGATTCAACTTTGGCCTCAGAGGGGCCACAGTTCCTGCAGGGCTACCCTACCCTGATCCTGCAGGATCACAGTTCCTGCAGGGATACTCCACCCTGGTCCTGGAGGATCACAGTTCCTGCAGGGATACTCCACCCTGGTCCCGGAGGATCACAGTTCCTGCAGGGATACTCCACCCTGGTCCCGGAGGATCACAGTTCCTGCAGGGCTACTCCACCCTGTTCCTGGAGGATCACAGTTCCTGCAGGGATACTCCACCCTGGCCCTGGAGGATCACAGTTCCTGCAGGGATACTCCACCCTGGCCCTGGAGGATCACAGTTCCTCCAGGGATACTCCACCCTGGCCCTGGAGGATCACAGTTCCTGCAGGGATACTCCACCCTGGCCCTGGAGGATCACAGTTCCTGCAGGGATACTCCACCCTGGCCCTGGAGGATCACAGTTCCTCCAGGGATACTCCACCCTGGCCCTGGAGGACCACAGTTCCTGCAGGGATACTCCACCCTGGCCCTGGAGGATCACAGTTCCTGCAGGGATACTCCACCCTGGCCCTGGAGGATCACAGTTCCTGCAGGGATACTCCACCCTGGCCCTGGAGGATCACAGTTCCTGCAGGGCTACTCCACCCTGGCCCTGGAGGACCACAGTTCCTCCAGGGATACTCCACCATGGCCCTGGAGGACCACAGTTCCTGCAGGGATACTCCACCCTGGCCCTGGAGGATCACAGTTCCTGCAGGGCTACTCCACCCTGGCCCTGGAGGATCACAGTTCCTGCAGGGATACTCCACCCTGTTCCTGGAGGATCACAGTTCCTGCAGGGATACTCCACCCTGGTGGAAAACATAGTGCTGCACAGGATTAGAATGTGCGTGTCTGACCTTAGATTAGGCCATTTTTTTATACCACAATCCCAGTTATAACTTTTAAATACAAAACAACCTCTCAAGAATCATCAGACAATTTTTACAGTCAATTTACAAAGCATTGAACTGGAAAGGAAATATGCCAAGAAACATTTCTGCTTTGAAATGTTTACTTTGTCGACATTTTGAGTGCATTGTGGGAAACTGTAATCTTATCTGCCAGATTCATCATGAGATGTGCGTCTGGGGCTTAAACCAGCTAATGACACATAGTTTAGCTTTGACTTTGGAGCTGCCATCTCACGCACTAAAAATGAGGAGCAAACCCAACTTCCCTTTACTTTAAAGTTGAGCTGGTCTGTGAAAAAGAGTATAACCCAGTCACCACTAAATTCTGCAAGTGGTGAGAGATAAGGTTCCTTAAAATGGTAATTATTTCAGTAATCTACATACAAGACAGTATGATGTACTCATGGTATAGACGAAAACCTAAACTAATCACAAAATTTAATTAAGTTTATGATACTTTCCACATTTACAGATAATATTAAAGACATTAAAACCATGAAACAACACGAACGGAATTACGGAATTCCGTGACTAAAAACAAACATCAAAACTATCCTATGTTCTAGATTCTTCAGCATTGTCCTGTTTAAAAACAAATGACGGCGCAACCCAGACAGGATGGCATGTCTCGTGTCACTGCAGAATGCTGTGGTAGCGATGCTGGTCAGTGTGCCTCAGACTCTAGATAAATCATCTACAGTGTCACCAGCAAAGCATGCCCACACCATCACACCTCCTCCCCCACGCTTCACAGCGGAAACCACACATTTAGACATAATCTGTTCATCTACCCTGTGTCTCGCAAAAACACAGCATTCGGAACTAAAAATCTCAAATTTGCACTCATCAGACTAAAGGACGGGTTTTCCACTGGTCTCATGGCGATTAATTGGTTAATTGGCATTTTCTGAGGCTGGTGCCTCTAATAAATGTATCCTCTGCAGCAGACATAACTCTTGGTCGGCCTTTCCTTTGAAGACCCTCATCAGAGCCAGTTTCACCATAGTGCTTGCCGGTTTATGCCACTTCTCTTGAAGACACATTCAAAGTTATTGAAATTTTCAAAAATCACCTTCATATCTTAAAGTAAAATGGCAGGGCAATAGCAATAATAATAATAATGATAAGTAGTGATGGACTGTCATTTCTCTTTGCTAATGTCAGTCAAGTAGGGCTATGTAGATTCACCTTAATATATCACAACACAAATGATTTTGCTCAAACATTAACAAAGAAAGACATTTCATGGATTAACTTTTAAAGAGGCTCATGTAGTAATGAGGAAGGTATTTTGATTGTGGGTCAAAATTTTCCACCTCTATATTTCTCTGAAGTTCTGAATGAAAAGTAAGTTTGAGATAGCATTTTTTTAAATTAAAAATTTAGTTGGGGAAAAATGAAATTTATACTGAGGCATAAAGTTGGCTATTTATTTTTGTATTTATATTCATGTAAGAAAGAAATTTCAAGCATTTAAGTCTTCAGGTCAAAATGTCTTTAAGGTAATGAAAAACATGCAATCCGTCAGGTACGTCTGAACTTTTGATGTCACTGCGTGATTACATGTATGTTTACTGTATGTACATCAGTTTGGCCACATTTGACTGAATGTGTGTTTGTCATTGTGAGATTGTGTCCTGCTGTAGAATATCAACTGTGTGTTGACACCCCCCCCAGCACATATGTACCATACAATGAACCACTTCCTATATCCATCACAGTATTTAGTGCAGAAACACACACACGTAACACAGAACAGACTCAGACTACAGAGCCACAGTCTGGACAATGGAGACGGTAGATGATGATGGTATCTACGCCAATGCTGAGGACATACAGTCCATGAAAGCCACCATGCAGGAACGGAACCCGTCAAACAGCCCAGGAAAACAGCACTCAGGTAAAGCCACAACTGCACATATGAAAAAACAATGATGGGAAGATTTTGTCTTGTTTTAGGTCTGAACAGGATGTTAAAACAAAGTTCCTTGCTGTGCAAGCGATTAAAATGTGTTAATTTCATGTAACATTTAGAAATGTGGTCCTTGTTCAGTGTGAAACAACATATATATGCTAATGCATATGATTAAATCAGTCTTTTAAGGGTTTAGCTCACTAGATAGCTATCAGTATCTACTTGGTTTTCTTGCTGATCAGAAACAAAACGAATCTGCAAGGAGTGGCTAAGAGTAGGACCATTAAGTTAATATTTTGCTATTAAATAGATAAATTAAATAAATTTGCATTTTGATTCCAGAAAAAATAAGAGACCGTTTCTAGTTAAATCACGTATCTCTACAATAGCCTTAATGAGCTACTTTGACACCTGTGGTATGAACAGAATAGGCACACACAGGGAAATATAGGATAGGTGGATTGGCTATCTTTCCATCTCTTTTACTGTTGGCATATGCTTTACACAAAAAAAACCTGGCTGAACCAAGAAGTACACACAAACTGGAGACAACAAAATAGAATGCGCACAACAAAAGTCGGCTTTCAGCGTGTTCATCAGTTTGTTCATTTTTAGCTTTCTCGTGAGTGACCGGATTTTCTTGCTCTCAGACCCCTTCTGGGGAAAAGCACGCCTCAGCTCATGTGTCCAGTAAATGTAGCCCCAAAGGGTGCTTTAATGAAAGTTTCTTCCACTAAAATACTGAACTCCTGCAACTAGCCAGTCAGAAACCTCTCCACACCTGAGCTTGGAGCCCCACCTCACCCCCTAAACCCAAACTGCCACTGCTACCCAGGTACACACACCCACACATCATCATTTGAAGTGATGTTCTAATGGTGACAATTACGATTTCTACAGCACAAGCATAGCCATATTGTTAATGAAAGAAATATTGGTGCTTGTAATAAATCATGGCTGTTTGGACTGACTAGAGCTTTTTAACACAGTGTACAGACTGTAAACTCTGAACTCAGAAAAGAGAAGACTGATCAAATCAAAATGTACTTGTACAGCATGTTTCACAAACATTTGCCACAAAAAAACATTTAAGGTAGACGGTGGCTTTCAGCCCCCACAAAAGCAAGTCTACGGGGACAGTGACAAGGAAAAACTCCCCATGTGAAACAGACAGGAAGAAACTGAGGGAGGAACCAGAGTTGCCAGACTTGAGAGGGGGGGCCCATCCTCCTCTGCCTGGCACAGGGTGTTAATCTGTACCGACTAACATGGTCGA